>SKCR01001818.1:0-74285 GCA_019454045.1 Zanthoxylum bungeanum | reverse complement strand
CGCCGCGACGCCCCGACAGATCCCAAAAACTTAATTTAGTCGTGTTTTGATGCGCATAAGGACTCCGGGACTTCCCTATATAAACCCAAGTTCATCCAAAACCCTAAAAAAAGAGGAGAAAAATATAGAAGAAATACACAACATAAAGATTAAGACTCATAATTGAGAGAGAATAGCGAAGAACCACAAGCCAGATAGGATGTCTCTCCGATCTATCCAAGCTGTATCTCTTTCTTCTATGGAGAACTAATCTCCTAGGCAAAACTAATGATGAACTCTTGTAATTAAGTTCTTATATTCATGTTTTTGATACATGAATACTCTTCAACGTTTAATACTACTGAAGATTTGTTATTCTTTATTATCTTTTGATTTATGAATCCATAGATTGTGTTTTACCAATTTGTATATAGGAATAGTCATGCTTCTTCTATGTTTGAATGGGGAACCCAGTTGTGACTGGTAATGTTGTTTTATGAGTTGATCTTCTGCTGCAGTATTGCCTGAAGGTATATTATCGATGTAAGATAGGTCATAACGATAACATTGTGTGCTGTTAACATAAAGAAAACAATTCATCGATTACCTTAGAATTTAATATGTTTTGGATTGAAATATCTTCTGATTGTTGGTTTGGGATGTGAAACCTTCAATTGAGTAATAAAATGAATTAATTACTGAATATATGAGTTTGATACAAAAGGGATTCCCGATGCTTTGCTGCTTTATTCTTAAGTGTTTTTCGTAATCTTTAATTTACATTACCAATTCAATCCTTCTATTTAATTAAGTTATTGATGACGTCTTATTTAAGTGACTTAGTTCCTTATAACCATCTCTCTGAGGAATCGACACCCCAACTATACTGCGATAACTGCAAGTACTTTTTGGGCATAATCAAGCACACACTGCACATAATATTTATGTACTGATTAGTAATATTTTTATAAGATTATGGATTAATGCAAAAACT
Organism: Zanthoxylum bungeanum; assembly: GCA_019454045.1. Classification (NCBI taxonomy): domain Eukaryota; kingdom Viridiplantae; phylum Streptophyta; class Magnoliopsida; order Sapindales; family Rutaceae; genus Zanthoxylum; species Zanthoxylum bungeanum. Next base: position 73,312 of record SKCR01001818.1, on the reverse strand, counting down.
TTTAACTATTCGATTTGATAATGTATCGACTAATACTGCATCAATTAATGAACTTAAAGCTATTTGCCAATCAAATTTGGGAGGTAATTTTTTCTTATTCGATATGTATGTCATATTTTGAATTTATGTGTACAAGATGGTTTAAAATCTTTAAATTCTCATATTACACCTATTAAAAAGTAATTAATTTAATTTTATCATATCTAAAATTAGAAGAGAATGATGTAATTTCTATAAGAAAAATGGTTTAGTAAATCTTTAATTTTTTCTTATTTTTATAACACTTTCAATTATTTTATTTTATATAAAAAAATACGGTTTCAACCTTAAACCGGACCGAACTATAGGGTTCGGTCCGATTTAAGGTTACGATTGCGGTTTCAGACTTGGTTGAACATCAACTGAATCGTAGACCGAACTGTATTTCTATGGTTCAGTTACGGTTCAACCGAAACTGAATAGAAAATCGTATGGTTCAGTTACAGTTTTCAATTGTAACCTAACCGTGTGCATGTCTGCCTATGAAAAATATACCTATTACAGAAGCTTTTAAAATCTTAATACTATACAATATGTTTCATGGATCTGGATCTTATACTGAACTAAGTTTTGAGCTAAGCTTTTTATAAGTTGTGATCAGCAATTACTAGATAAGAATTTATAAATAATTAAATGTTCATTGTTCATTGCTACACATGCACGGGTGATAGAAAATTATAAAAGGATAATCACGAAAAAGATTAGCACTAGATCCAAATTCACATTCTATATAGTAATTTCAAATAGATTGGGCAAGACTGACTTGGCCCAATTTGGATCCAGTGCCGAGGTTAATTGTGTTAAGTTTTTATAATCTTCTAACATGTGTATATTAATAGCAAAGAAAGATTAAAACAAATGATGTAGAGGTCATCCTATATCCAATATAGATTGTGTAATTATAGAAAAATGTTTATATATGGGTTAAAAACTCTATCCATTTCACTAATCTTTTAGTTAGTTAGGTACATTGGATTTGTTTTTTGGTCAGTTAAATTCAATTTACGTCATTCAATTATGCAGGGAAAATACCATTTTTCCCATATTAAAAAAAGTTTGTCTAATCCTATTTGAGCTTTTAAATTTTTGCATTTAAATTTTTGTTTAATAATTATCCATTAAAAAATATTAAAAATACTTTAGGCATAGCTCAAGCTCTATATGAATATTGATTTTCGCAATACGACGTCGACGACACCTTATCCAATTTATTCTTTTTTTACCCAACACAATTAATTCTCAACAACCTTTCTGATATTAACCAACAAAACAAAAACAAACAATCATTTTTTTCTCCAATCTTCATCTCTCTGCAACTCTCATCCAATTTTTTCAACCCAAAGAAAAAAAATGTCAGACCACAGCCCTTACCCCAACTTTGCAACCCTCAGCACCGACATAACCGAACAAATACTCTCCCTCCTCCCTCTCCCATCTCTGATTCGCGCCTCTTCCGTCTGCAAATCTTGGCACTCCATCATTTCATCTCCCTCCTTTGCTTCCTTCATCACCCACACCAATCCATGGTTCTTTCTCTTTGGCCTTCACAACACTTCTTCAAGAAACAACCAATCTTTCGCCTTCGACCCCGCTTCCAATTCTTGGTTCCAGCTCCCTCCCGCCCAAGAACCCCCCGCCGGTTCTTGCTTCATTGGCTCCGATGGCTTCTTCTTCACCACCACCCCAAGATTCGGCTTCTCTCGCATCCTCAAGACCTCTTGGCATCTCACTACCCCTCTTCGTTTCTCAAGAATCAATCCCCTCGTGGGTGTGTTTCATGATGATTTGTCCAATTCTGTTTCTGGGTTTAGCTCCAATCATCCTAAATTCATCGTTGCCGGTGGGGTCAGGTTCATTGGTGGCCTTGTTGATATTGAGGATAGGTTAGCTGTTGAGATTTATGACCCCAATTTGGATTCTTGGAAGTTACGTCCGCCATGGCCGGCAGATTTCAGGTCAGGTTATTCGAGTCAGTACTTGTCCTCTGCTTTGTTTAAAGGGAGATTTTATGTTTTTGGCATCTATTCGTTTTCTGTTTCGTCTTTCGATTTGAAAACTCATGTTTGGGGTGAGGTACAGACTCTTAGGCCACCTGGGGTTATTTTTTCTTTTTTGATTGCTTGTCAAGAAATGCTAGTTTTGGCTGGAATGTGTAATGCCCCACGCGGGCCGTCCTTTAATTTGTGGAAGATTGATGAGAGTAGTATGGAGTTCAGTGAGATTGCAATTATGCCACATGATTATTTATACAGTTTGGTTGATAGTGAGGAGGATGATAAATTTGCAAGCTTGAAATGCGTGGGGTTTGGTAATCTTATTTATGTGTTCAATGAAGAGTATCATAAGAAGTATCCAGCTTGTGTTTGTGAGATTAGTAGTGAGTCTGGTACATATAGCTGGAGGAGGCTGCCTCCATTGCCATCACCGGTTAATAATTTCATAAAGTTATTAGCTTCTGTTCAATGGTTTCGCTCCATAATATTCTTCAGCGCGAGTAGGAAGATAATGCAGTGGAACAAGCTATGTCACACTGATTAATTCGTCAGTTTGGTGTGAGTAGATCTTAAATTCCTTTCTTTTTTGTGCATGATTTGTATTATTAGCATCTTAATTGCCACTATCATCAAGTAAATTTGTAATAGTATGTCTCGATGATCACTCGAACTTAATCTGATGCAACGACTAGCACTCTTTGAAGAGTTCTTTCCATGTATTTTGAATTACTATTCTAGTGTATCTTTTGTATTATTATCGTGAATGAATGCATCTTAAAGGTGTTTTTCAGTAATGAATTTCTAACAAAAATGAGCATGTAGTAGGGTCATAAGCACTTGAAGATGGTTATATTTAGTTAATTGTTATTCTCTCTATTCAATGTAGAAAGAAACTGGACAATTCCAGTTGAGTTATTAATTATATTCAAACTATCAATCTGTGGACGCTCTATTTTGCAGATTTAGAGCTTGCCTCAGATGTTATTGTACTAGTTCGATTTTATTATACTAGTTCTATTTTATTTGATTTTTTTTCTCAGTGCCATAAGTACTGCTCTCCAAATTTACTGTGCATAAGTCTTTCGTGTATTTGTTGACTTAGTACTTTGATTTATGATGACTTGCAAATTTACGCTGATGTTTTAAGATAACTTGTGGATTATTTGTAAATATAAGGTGTGTTTCTGTTTTAACTGATTTGCTACTTTACTATTAAATGTTAATTCTATTTGAAAACACTATTGTAAAATGAGAATTCCATGTAGATGGGAGATATCTGGTCGAATTAGGAACCCTACAGTCTAAACAGGTTCAAATTGCATGCATCCCTCCTTGTCTATTTCTAGAATCAATGTTCCTGTAAAGCTAAGTTCCACCTTAGTTGTGATATCCCAAATCGGTTGGGAAGTATGTGTATAAGAGATGGTTAACAAGCGGCATCTGAAAAAAAAACCTTAGTGTCAAGGTCTTTTGAGTGTCAGGGTTTCGAAGTTGGGCAACCCTAGCCTCAGAGGATAATGTATTTTTATGAAAAGATTATAAATTGAAATAGATGAGGTTGAGTGGATCATCTTGTCCTGTGGGGTTTTATGCTTGAATATGTACCAACTTAACAGGTCTTGTGCTCTCAGCGGCAGAATCACTAAATAGCGAGTGCGGTAGTTGTTCTGTTCAATCCGAAAATTTGTTAAATGTATCATATAAATTAATAAAAGTTCGATTTGTTAATGAAATAATTTTGACTTTTCCCTCTTCATTATATAACTTTTTATGAAAATTAAATTTTATCTTACAAAATCAATTATACTGCCTGGTGGTGTTCTGTGTTGCTGTATCAAATGATTGTTTGTTCCTTACAGCATGCAGATCCCAGCTAAATTGAAGACCCATCGTCATTGGGATAAAGAGATGGTGATGTGTGTGGCATTCTCCTAATAGAAATTTCAGCATCAGCAGCAATCATTATGTTCAATGCAACCATGTTTCATCATCATATCATTTTTAAACTTTTGATCGACTTGTTAACCATAAACATGCATGAAGAAATTTAGAAAGTAAAAGGGAAATATTCAACAAAAAGAAAATTGAGAAAAGTAAAGGGTGAAAAATTTTAAGTGGGACCATCATCCAGTCAACAACCCTTGAAGAAACGCTATATCCAATCAAAAGTGGAGGCACATATATGCGAGGGGTAGTCCTCCCAATTCAATCCGAAATATTATTAAAATGTTTCTTATAAATTAATGAAAATTTTGATTTATTAATAAGATAATTTTGATTTATCTCCACTAAAATGAAGATATCTATCATTTTTTATTTTTTTTTTGTGAAAATCAAATTTTATCTCATTAAATTAAAGTTCTAATTTTGTCACTGTATCCAATCCCCTCACGCGGTGCAACGAGCACACATTTTCTCGCTTGAGGGAAAGATCGAACTGGATGAAAATTTTGCTTTTTTAAGGGTATGGATATTTCAATATGAATTTTTGACATAAATCTAACTATTGATTTAAGCAAATCAAATGATGGATACTTTTAAGTAAAAAATATAAACATCAATAAATGCAATTTTGACTTTGAGTATCTACTATTAGATTGACTTAAATAAATAAATAAATTTTAATGTTTAAATTTTTGTTGAAATATCTCATTTCTTTTTTAAATTACAGCTTAATAAGATTACACTATTGTTCTCATTATATACTAGTTATGTTGATCTTTTAGGTCTCACACCCTATATTGATTGTGATGATAACAATTAATGTATTAATAATATAATGGTAAATGTACCTCATCAAGTTAATCATGGACATCAAGCATAAAAAAAGGAGCTCAAGATCAAGAAAATCAAGTATTGGAGCTCTACAAGCTACAAAATTATGATATATCACTTAATTCTTGTAATATTTTTTTAAGTTAGATTATGCATAATGAACATAAATGATCTTAATTTTTTCATATACATAAATATTTCAAAATTACATGTTTTCATCGAGAATTAAAAGCTTGATTTTTGATCTTAAAAGAATTATCTTTTCAAGCTTTTTAACTTTAAAAATACATTTTGTATTGATGGAACGATCCTTGTTTAATTTTTTTTTAAAAAAAATTGGGTTTTCATTGGTGCATGATGAGCGGAAAATATATCAATATTTACCACCCTTTTTACTTAATATTTTGTTTAGTTTCTCGGGTTTGATGAACGTTTTGATATGTTTTAGTTTATTTTGCAGATAAAATAATATTGAGACTTAATGAAATCATTTAGGACGAAATATGGGTCAAATAATGACAAAAATTGGAGTTGACATATTAATTTTGGAGATTGGAAACTTGAAAGGGCGTTTTAACGAAATGCAGTTTTGGAAATTCCAATTTTGTGCATCTGTCGTATTTTGGGCATAACTTTTTACTCCGATATCAGATTGAGCTGATTCAAGTTCCAGATTAACGAAGACTCAAGATCTACAGCTTTGAAAGATAAAATAATTTCGAATTCTGAAGATTTCATGCCCGAAATTGATGAACCATCCAGAAGTGTGTTGTGTGTAATTATTAAAGTTACTTTCAATCATTTTCAAAGTAAAAAAATAAATTAATAAATAAATAATAAAAATTATCAAATCATCACCAAACATGATAAGAGATTAGTGGAGCAATAATAATGGATTTGGTGGAGCAATTAGTGGAGCAATTAATAATTGATTTGGGGATGATTTGATGAATGCAAAATTTTGCCTATAAATACCAAGCCATTTCATTTATAAAATTCATACTTTCTTCTAAGGAATTCCTTAAGAATACTAAGAAGATTGTATCTTGTTTGTTTATTTATAGCTTTCAGTAATTAATTTCCGCTTTCGCACTTTCTTTTCTTTACTTTTCAGTTTTTACTTTCCGCAATTTACTTTTACGCACGGTACTTTTCTTTCTTAATTTTCAGTTTTTACTTTTCAGTAATGATGAGGTAACTCCCATTTGCTGGGGTAAAATGTAAAACTTTTATTACTAATATTTAGATTAATCTCCCTTAATATTATAATATATAAACTAGTTAAAACCTGACTAAACTGGATACCGCCTGATTGGTCGGTTGGTAATTAATTATTAATTTGACTTAATCTGGATACTGCCTATATGGCTGGTTGGTAATTATCATACAAAGTTAATATATTATATTAAGGGAGATATCTAAAATAGAAGTAATAAAAGTGGATCCTTTTACCTCAACATTTTCTTTTATTGTACTTTTACTTTATTTACTTTTCAGCAATTTACTTTCAGCATTTACTTTTCAGCAATTTACTTTTCAGCAATTTACTTTCAGCATTTACTTTTCAGCAATTTACTTTTCAGCAATTTACTTTCAGCATTTACTTTTCAGTAATTTACTTTCAGCATTTACTTTTCAACATTTAATTTTCAGTATTTAATTTCAGCATTACTTTCCGTCATTTACTTTTCAGCAATTTACTTTTCAGCATTTTTACTTTATGTCTTTTACTTTTAAGTCTTTACTAGCCCTAGTTATGTGTTAGTTATCTGGGGTTGTGATGAATTCTAATATTACCGGTTTATAATGAGTTATTTTATAGTTTGGGTAATTTAAAGGTTTACTTATTAAGTCTTAAGCTTAATGCTTCTTGTTGTCTGATCACCAATAAGATTGATGTGGTAAATATAAAATGAACTAGACATAGAGATTTTAGGTTTCAGCCTTAGACTTAATAGCTCACGATCTTCCTTGAGGATAGATAACCATTTAATAGATTTCCTTACAGGATAGACATATAATTGTCGGGCGGGGGTAGCCATAATTGGAACTTAAACTTAATGAATCCAGATAATTTGGTTGACATAGATATATGGTTCAATTGGGTTAAACTGGGTATTTGCGTCTGACCATCGACATAGGCTTTTGCATAATTTCGTGTTCCAGGTTAGTAAACTGATTTATTACACAAACATAAAATGATCACTTTATCTTTTAAAAGATATTAGAAAGATTCACAACCTTAGATCTTTTTGTCTTTTGTTATTTTTCTTAGTATTTTCTTTTGTTTATTTTATTTATTTTAATTAAGGAAAACCACATTCAACCAATCAAACAATCATTCTCTTCTCCATTTAATTAGATATTTGTAAATAAATATATTCAACAATTAATAACAACAGTAGGAATTAAGTCCTCGTGGAATCGATATTTTTATACTACTTGAACGATACGTGCGCTTGCGTTATACGTGTGTGTTTACGCCGGTTAGTGCATCTTTTGATTTTGAAATAGAGACTAAGATACAAGATTTTCAAAGTTCTAACTAGACCAGACGTCATATTAACTTAAACCAGACAGTGCACCGGTGATATTTTAGTTTATTCAACTTTCAGTATTTTGGTCATAACTTTCTTATATGATGTCCAATCAAGGTGATTCAGGTTGGATTGGAAAGAAAAATCAAAATTATACGACTTTATGGTTACATTGAAGACTGAATCATATTCATTTATAATGAAAATCGAGCTTGAATTTGAAATTTTCATGTTGGTGTGCCAAACAGAAGACTAGACTTCTGATCCTTAACACGGAATGTCTGATCCTGGCAAATATAGTTGTTATTCATTAAAACTACTATATTGAGTGGACATATGATTCCTAGGTCCCACAGATGTCCAATCATTTCCAAAAAAACCATAACGGCTAATTTTTATGCCCAACTATAAATTGAATCATTTGAGGTCATTTTTCTCTTGATCAAATATTTTCAAAACATTCATACATCATGTTTTGATCCACTAAAGAGTTCAAACTTTCTTATCCATAATCAAGCTCAAATCAAGTGTAACTTATGCAAACTTGCTCATTTAGGAACTTTGTTTATCTTTGGAGCTTTGTTCTCAATTTCTTATAAACCAAACACTTAGGCCATCTTTAAGCCCTTAAAGAAGAATTATAAGAGGTTTGATCTACACTTAAAAGTTAGATTGAGTCATCTTTTAGCCCGATACAGAAAAACTTATAACAGTTTCATTGGTACTTGGGAAATCAAGTGTTGTAGTGAATACTCTTGCAGGTTGTTTGAGGCGTGGATGTAGGCGAGGTTGCGAACTACGTAAAAATCCTCGTGTGTACAATCTTTTTTTTGAATCGTTGGAAACCCCGCCGCTAAACCACCCCTTCTGGGCTTAAGCAGAGCAGGTAAAATCACCAGCTGTCTCAGGCTCTTACAAGAAACGTACTCCCTAGATTCAAACCCAGGACCTCAAGGTGAAATCCTAAGCCTTACACCACAAAGCCACGTCCATTGGAGACAACCTCTCTCTATCCTTTATCTTCTTTTTTTTTTATAATTATTTCATATTTAGAGATATTAGGTATAAGCTTGAATTGGATAATATTTGATATAACATGATAGTGATAACATAAATTGTTTAAGCTATGAAATCATTATATTGTGCTTTAGATCAGAAATAATACTATAAAGTGTCAACGCGTAAAAATCTTATGATATTTGGCACAAATTGGAAACTTTGTTTGAGGGGACAAACCAAGTGAAAGAATCAAAGATTTGAGAAAATTCACTAGGCAATATGAGTTATCTGAGATGAGGTTTTATGAGCGTATACATGATATATTTACTAGGTTTATCGAAATAGTAAACTTTCTAAAAGCCTTAGGAAAGTACTTCCCCAATAGTGAGAATGTGAGGAAGGTGATTAGGTCATTGTAAGAGCGAAACGAGGTTTATCGCTATACCTATGATGCCGGCGACCATGACACTGTTGGGCTCGCAGCCTGTAGAGAGTACGGATAGCCTAGGTGGGACTACCCGGAGAATGAAGGAGTCACTACCTGTATAAAATACTGTGAATGATTTAAGGCCATATTATACCCTTCGCAAGGGCCGAACTTAGACCCGTTTGGGTTCGGAATGGTCCTTTATTGATGTTAGTATAATATTCAGGTTTAAAAGAGGTATAGACATGTCTTATAATATAATATCACACAACAACAATTTAAAGGCATACAATAGCGCAAACATTTAATAATAGAAGCAGTAAATAGGTAAAATTAATAAACATAAATGTTTAGAAATTGTTAAAATCATAGTAAAATAATAACTAAACAGTTTTCATCCCGTATCTCTTCTATCTTTCATCGGAAAAGCCTGGCCGAATATTTTTCATACCATTGATGTCCGACATGACATATTTCATATCTAGTCGAATATTTTTTACAAACTAGAGAGTCAGAAAATTATTGAATCATACATAAATAACAATAATAATAAAACAATAATAATAATTGTAGTAACACAACGATAATAACAGTAAATAAATGACTATAAAATATAACAATAGTGATAAATTCATAAGAAAATAAAATGAGGTACATGTTTCATTGGCCTGGCTTCAGAGAAGCCCGGTCAGACAATCTTTATGTAATCGATGTCCGGTCGAACTTAGTGCAAGTTTGGCTGGATATTCTGCCTGGAACATAAACATAAATGAGTGCATAAGCATGCATAGATAACATAAAATACGAAGTAATAATAACATAACAGGGATACAAAGACTATAGAGCTGAGGTAAAGGCGATAAAATAATAATTAAACAAGAATAGGGTGCATGTCCCACCGATCTAGCTTTGGAGAAGTCCGGCTAGATATATTTCATATTAGGAATGTCCGACCGGACATATAATGGGTTTGACAGATAAAAAATATAAAAACATGCATTACTACAGTAACGGCTAGAAACACCATGGTAATCAAAAAAGAAAATTTTGTAAAATCAACCTTTAAAGGATTGTTTTTTGGAATACATATAATTATTGTCAGTGGCACGTGGAGTTGTATCCCAATTATAGATCATATTACCATCCATTCAAAATCGACTATAGAATTTATGTATGATTTTCCATCATATATACCAAAGGAAAATAATAATAATTGGATATGGCCGAATGTTCTTTGAATACAGCCAGATAGTTTTTACTGTGTCCGACCATACGTATATCAAGTCCAGCTAGATATACTAAGTCAGAACAAGAATGTAAAAAGTAAGAAATAAAGCACAAAAATAAAATCAATGAGCCATCAAGTCGTACCTTAAGTGTAACTTGGCTCGAAAAGCACCTTTGAATGTTGGACGGTCCCCGTATTGCTTGCCAGAAGGGTGTAACACCCTAGTTACTGCGGTACAACTACAAAATTTATTCGTTCTTTTCAACACATCTTTAAGTATTCAAAATATGCATCATTGGTATGTTTTTATTCATAGTGTTGGCGACTTGGTCGCATAATCGTTGTAATTGGTTTTGATGACGTCAACATGAGAAAGAAGACTTCGACGTACAAACACGAAGCATTACAAAAAGTGTCGAAGCATATGGGGTGAAGAGCGAGAATATGAAGACTAGCGGCAAATCGAAGATAATGATTAAGAGCTAAATTTTATTGTAAGTGAGTTTACTCAAGTGATCTAAAGCTCTTAGGAATCATACATTTTGCATCACTTGCATTTAAAATGGCTTAAAATGCTAAAAGAATTATTTGCATTTTATTTGCACCAAAATGAACTTCATGCACAAATGCATCGGTAAATGATCTTATAAAAACTAGCAAACGGTTGAATTAAACTTCAAATGATATACCGTTAGATAGATATGTGTCTCTAGTTTGATACGGTTCAAACGTAACACAATTCCGATGCATAGAATTTTTCTAAAGCCATTTTACTACAACATGTTCAGATGTGCGTTTTCTGCATACACGTCACATTAGAAAATTTCCATAAAATTCATCTTAATGTTTTTGGAGTTGAATATTTTACAGAAGCTAGATCTATGTGTCTAGTTTATGTAGAAATTTACAAATCATGATTTGGAATTTTCTAGAGGACGTTATGGCCAAAATACCAAGTGTCGTCAGTCTTGACTGGTCATCAGAACTGAAACCAGGGAGCTCCTCGCCGGTCTCCATACCGGTTTGCTCGCCGGTCTTCATGCCGGTTTTGGATGAGAAAAACATGCTCTCTGGAACCAGGGAGCTCCTCGCCGGTCTCCTCGCTGGTTTGCTCGCCGGTCTAACGGCTAGTTTTTCGAACGTTATATAGCCGTTGGGAGATTTTGAAACCCTAGACCGGCATGCCGGTCTCCTCGCCGGTTTGCTCGCCGGTCTCGCTGTAAGTTGGGGAAACTTTGCATTTTATTATAAATAGAACCCCAACTCTTTTGCCTTCAGTTAGAGATCTAGAAAACATTCATACACATTCTCTAAGGCAAACAAAGAGTGTCATACACCTTCATATTCATAAACACTCATCCAAGCTCACACACACACCTTCCATACATTTAGTGAGCTTAGAAACACTTGGGTTTTCTCTCACACAATCTTCTTATTATTTGTGAGTGCCCAAGTATATTTTAATTCTTCTTTATCAAAAACACTTGTGATTTGTGAAATCCCATCGTTTGGGTAATTTGTAAAGGTGTGTGAGTGCACCTACGTAGAAAACTCAATCTTGTAAAAGGTTTGGAGTGCGCCTTGGCGGAAAACTCTTGGTTACGAGTGAACCACGGAAAACTCGATTCTAGTGGAAATCTTCAAGCGAGGCTTGGGGGAGTGGACGTAGGCACGTTTGGCCGAACCACTATAAATCGTGGTGTCGTATTTCTCTTTCCCTTAACTTTTACTTATTTGCAAGTTTGATTACATTTATAATATTGATTAGAAACTTGCATATAGGCTATTAATTGGAATAGAGAAAATTGCCTAAAACTCCCACTTGGTAATAAGAGCTTAAAATCGGCAAAGATTTTATAATTCCGCATTTATAGCGATAACCCAATTCACCCCCTCTTGGGTATAGAGATTTCTTGTCGCTATTGCTTGTAGGTACTTTCACATAGAAATTATTCTGGAAACACAAATTGAAAATGTTTTAGTTTCGCAGTACATTTAAATTTATGGCGATCCGAGCAGTTTTCAGTATTTTAGCCATAACTTGAGTCACTGATGTCTGGTTCAACGATCTTAGTACCATCGAAAATCTTAGACATAAATCTATAATTCCATGTTCAATATTTTCCCAAATTCAGGCCTGAAATAGGTCAAAAGTGATCATTTTCCACGCCCCTTTAGTATTGGAATAGTGAAATTTTAGGCATGTGACTCAAAAATAGTAATATTTTATTAGATAAAAATCTGCCCCTAATACAAATACGAAACACTTTTCATCATCTCTTAAAATCAAAATAGCCAACAATTTTTCCGCACTAGAAAACGCCATCTTCTTTTTTGTTTTCTTGTTTATTTTGAAGGATTTGAAACTTATTCATTTCCCCGAAATTCAAAAGTTATGGATTTATGGTACTTTATGCATGGTTTTCAATCAAAAAGGATTTAAAGGCCTATATATGCATTAAGGGACTAAATTTTGGGCTTGTATTATGTTGATTCTTGTGTAATTAGAAGGAGGATGGTGTTTGATGTGGTGTTGAAATTGTTTTTGAAATATTAAAAGAGGGGCTGGCCGAATAGCTTTGGGAGGGGGTTATTTGTTGTGTTGGATGAGATGTGTTGGTGTATGTGTTGTTAATGGAGTAGTAAATGTGATTGGTTGAGTGGATTTTTGTATCATTGTAAATGGGTGATGTCTTTAGCCGAAAATAGGGCTATGAAGGAGATGATAAAATTTTTGGTTTGTAAACAAGAGTTGAAGCAAAGGTGTTTGGTGACTTGAATAATATAAGTGGTGGTCGAGTATTGTATGTTAGAGTATGCTAATGTATGTTAGTGTATTTTGATGTAAGTTGATGTGGCGATTAGAGGGGAATGTAAGCTTAGGTGTTTTGATGGTTTGAGTAATGTATGTCGTTGCAAAAATGTGAACTCTAGAATGTGTAGATATTCTTTGAAACTAAGATTTGAACTTAAGATTTAGTGTATAGTTAGAAGTGGGTAAATTATAACCATAGATCTCGCGGTTCGTCTTAATTTTTCGTTAGCCAAAATTCGTATTAGAACATGGTTAATAGGTAAAATGCATTCATGTGACACATCTTCATATCCATTTTGAATCATAAATGACTTTGTGGTTAATGTTTTTCGATCCTCAATTTTGTAGATCCGACATAAGATCGTCATTCGAGCTCAGTCCGACCACCAGAGTCTTGAGCCGTATCTAAGTTTTTTGTGTGGATGCTTGCTTTCAAAGTTTGTTAGTTTTGTGAAAAGATTACAAATTATTTTGGATTTATACTTTTGGAAGTTGTTATCAAGTTACCATAATGATTTGAACTTTCAAGCTTATATATGATTAGTTTACAAGATGTTGAAAATGTAAACACCCCATTTTTGAATTTTAAAACAGTGCAGTTCAATTTTCACATGAATTTGAAATTATACATATTTTTAATGACTTTGTTTAAAAGTATTAGTTTTCAAACCCAATGATTAGCCGACCACGAGCTTTAATGTCCCGAGATAGCTCAGATCACTTTATGAGGAACTGATCACCTTCATAACTTTTATTCAGCTCCAGCTTTCAGATCCCCCACTTACGCGGTGTAAGGTCTCATTAAGTAGGTTTATTCCCCCAGATTATGAGCTGGTGATTTCTTTCAGAACTAGATTTCCCTTTTCTAGCATAGACATTTGTTGGGATTAAACTTTTTTGTATTATGACTATTTTCTATCAAGTATCTTACTTAACAACATGATTTATTTATGTTTTGACTTTTTGTTCTTTATTTCAGCATTCACTCACTAAGTCTTTCTAGACTTACCCCCACCACTACTTAGTTTTGATTATAGGTCCAACTTTTGAACCTTGGTGAGACTTCCCTTTTGATTTATGTATACAACTTGAAGTCGATAGAGTACCAACTATAGTATTAGACATAACATGGTTCCTTGCATTTTGATGTCCTCTATCGAGCCATAAAGTCAAACATATATTGTGTTGTGGAGTATTTGGATGAATATATTTATTAGAATGATATAAATGATATATATATATATATATATGTGTGTGTGTGTGTGAATACTTGATTCTACTTTTGGTAAATTAGTTATGGATGATCATTTGCATGTCAAAGGTTAGGGGCGGTTTTATACCGTCCTTGCCGGTCTCATCCCAGATTTAGTGGGATGTGACAAAGTTGATTTCAGAGCATTATCTTAGGGCTATGACGGTAGTGATATGGCTATGATTTCTTGCATGCAATGTATGTCCGGGATACACATATGTAAGACATCACTCTTCCAAATACCATCAATTCCAAGTAAGTATCTCAATCATTGATCCTATGATTTTTGTATATTCTTGTCTCTTATCCTTTTTCTTTTGATTTTGATGTAGACTCTCATGGCACCTAAAAGATGAATGCCCACCTGAGCTAATCCAGCTACTTCTGAGCCTGACCAAAATACAGTGAAACCTCAAGAATCTGTATGGGAAATAGGAACAGCTCCGAATGGGAATGATTTAGTTAGGGACATACGACATACGACATATGAGATATATTATGGATAGGTTGTGAAACTATTTACCCGCCAACAACCACAACAACCTATGCAACCTCCAGTAGGGCCAAACCAGCGATCCTTAGCTGATCCAGTAATCCATTCTATTGATGTTCAACAACTTGTGCCCAACCTAACCGAACTTAAGCAAACAGTAATGTTGTCGATACCCGATTTCCGCATGATGCATCCTCCTAATTTTTCGGGCATCGACTATAATACCAATCCATACCCTGATAAATTCATACATGTGATGGGCAGAAGAAGGCCTAGCCATCACCTAAACCCCTGATATGAACCTGCTGACTTACTGACTTCACTGAATAAATGAACGACTGTAATGTATCCATGGACATGATTACTATGTTGGAGATGGTGCTTAAAGTGTCAATCCAAATAATCTATTGTAAATTATATTTTATATTTTATTAATAAAATAACTACTTTTTCATTTCAACCTTGTTAATGCTAATTATTATATCATAAAGCATATTAGATTGATATATAAATATGCTGAGAATTACATCGACCTTAGAATAGTCATGTAGTAATACTGGACACTGGGTGGTCCGACATTGTGATAGTATTACTATCATAAATTATTCTTAAAGTAAATATTCATAGTCGTTGATTTTGGAATACGGTCGAATTCATATAACCTATAAGATTAGAACATGTCGTATATTGAAATTGGAGTTCCAATGGTTTAACCTGATGTACCATGAGCAATGGAAGCTCGTATAGACATGTGAGTATTCGTTGGAGCGAATACTGAATGACTCACAGATGATTCCTAATAGTTGGAAGTACACACCACTGTCAATAGGAATCTCCTCGAGTCAAGTAGCATATGTGATCCTTTGAGTATATGATAACATTGATTTTGTGTGTGATCCTCTACATTTTGACGTAATGTATGTCAGAGACTTTTCATAGTCTGACCGCTAGATGTTCGTTTAGTGTGGAACAATGCACTCGTTAATCATGTGCATATCAAGATATGATCCGTCGACCCGTATGTGTATCATAAGTGGTTAAGATATCTAGATAATTAGTCACGATTTAAGACTTTGGCCAAAAGCGATCATCTAGAGTGGATAGTATAAATCATAAATAATGTTCTTATTAGTTGTAAAGAATTGTGGACATGTCGATTTATCACATAAATCATATATAATTTATTGTACATTATATTTTATTATTTATTAATAACTACTTTTTCATTTCAACCTTGTTAATGCTAATTATTATGTCATAATACATATTAGATTGATATATAAATGTGCTAAGAATTACATAGTCATGTAGTAATACTGGACACTGGGTGGTCCGACATTGGGATAGTATTACTATCATAAAATATTCTTAAAGTAAATATTCATAGTCATTAATTTTGGAATACGATCGAATTCTTATAACCTAGAAGACTAGCACATGTCGTATATTGGAATTGGAGTTCCTATGGTCTAACCAGATGTATCATGAGCAATGGAATCTTGTATAGACATGTGAGTATTCATTAGAGCGGATACCGAATGACTCATATGTGATTCCTACTAGTTGAAAGTACACACCATTGTCAACGGGAATTTCCTCGAGTCAAGTAGCATATGTGATCATTTGACTATAGGATAACATTGATTTTGTGTGAGATCATCCACACTTTGATATCATGTATGTTAGAGACTTTTCATAGTCTGACCGCTAGATGTTCATTTGTTGTGGACCGATGCACTCGTTAATCATGTGTGTATCAAGATATGATCTGTCGACCTATATATGTATCATAAGCGGTTAAGGTATCCAGATGATTAGTCACGATTCTTAAGACTTTGTCCAAAGGCGATCATCTAGGGTGGATCGCATAAATCAAAAATAGTGTTCTGATTAGTTGTAATCAATCGTGGACATGTCGAAAATATGAGATGTGCGCCTCAAAAACTTGTGGTGTAATCTATGTTTCCTAAGCACAACTTAGATAGCCTACGACAGATAGATTATTAAACATATATGATGACCTCAAATTATATAGTTCAGAAATGTCATTCGTGTTCTTTGCGAATTTGGAGGTGACCAAATTGCGTACATATAATCTAGGCTTATATGAAGAACATGTCTGAGACTCGTGGAAAATGACTCTGGTGCAAGTGGGAGATTGTTGGTATTATGTTGAAGATCAATTGGATTATGACTATAATTATCACATTGTAATCTTACATTGAATGAAATAAAATTGTATTTATTTATTATACACAATGTTCTTTATCATTACTTTGATAAAATGTGTAATAAAGTCCTTAGAGTGATTTGCATAGGAACCAATCAGGGTTTTGGTTTATAAGATCCTATCACTCCTAAAATATTCCTAGTTAAGGGATTATCAATACCTAAAATATTCCTAGTTAAGAGATTATCAATAATGAGGACATTGATAATCTAGATAGACTAGTACGATGTTATTACCACCCACTCATGGGATAGTTGATCTAATAAGTTGCCAACATAGTTCGAATGATTGGTATAACACATAGGTGCTTGTGTTAATTAACAAGTGCAATAAACTGACCTCAAGGAGTTTTCGTATAAAGATGTTAATCCATGTGAATATGGAAGACTCTTAATTATAAGGTATGAACTAATCCTAAAACTTTAGGTCTTTACTAAATCTTATGTGATAGTTATGTAACTTTGACACCAACCTGAGTCATCCTTTAAGGACTATCTATAGGGAAATGATTGGGTTGTGTAACAAACAAATGGAGATTATGGAAAACACAATAGAGGATCACCAAACTCAGAATAAACATATGTATAATAAGTTTAATATTTCATTGCGCAGTTGACATATATGTATGATGATGTAAATCCATGGCCATAGTAGGAGACTTCTGATTGGGGAAATTCTCATAGTGCATATCATTAGGATTATGACCCACGATGAACCAATGACTATTAGAGTATACATATTTCATACTCTAAGTCATTGGTGGAATAATAGTTTAGTCAATGGATCGTGTTATGGAAAAAATTTATTCTCTTATTCAGAGGTCATAATATTAGGTGTCACTTATAATCATTAGAATACAACAACCACATATGATGGTATTCATTAGAGGATAGATTATGTGGACTTAATCTACCAGTACTGATTCCATGTCCGATTTGAGAATGAATCCAATGAGTCACACAATATAGGTGTGTGTTTTGGACAATTATGACCCATAGCGACACTATTTGTAAAAGACATTGTGTTTTTGTACAAATTAATTATGTAGCAAAGGAAATTGCCTTTTATCATTTCGTAATTAGATTACTTAAATGTGTGAATGATGAAAGTCCTTATGATTAGTTCCAGATTGATATAATATGAGACAGTATCAATCCACGACGGTTTAATCATTAAATATCCCTAGTCGTAGTATTATCGAGACTAGACATCGATAATGCGAAATAGACTAGTATTGCACTTGTGCGTGTTATGGAAGCGTAACAGCATAGTTCTCATATATTTAAGTATTGGATACTTATGCAAGTGTGGTAGGAAGTTGTGTTTTACCGATGGTACAGAAAACAGCTTCGATCTGGATAGACCCTTCGGAATCTCATTGGTAGTATGACTATGTGTCTATGGGAGTCCGCATCAGGGTAGGTGTATTTGGTCTTAACCTGAGACTTGCATCGCTAGTACTTGTGACAATCAATACGCTTTGGTTTTGGTCGTCCAGGACTTTAACAGGTTCTGTGTACACCTCTTCTGGGTTTATTGAGAATCTTAGTGTATTGGATGTGATGTCAAGACGGAAGTATCACTTCAGTCATATGAAGATGATGGTCACGCAGAGATACAGAACTGGTTCTCTGAAAGGTTGCAACCGTCGGGATAATATGACTAGGTCATGATTATCCGATAATAAAGTGTAACATCCCCGACCTAGGGGATGTTACCGACAAGGGATAGCAATGCTAACCCCATAAGCCTCTGACTATCTGACTGTGTTCTAAGCTATGCGATGTCATGCAAGGAACTATAACTCAATTAAAAATACTTTTGTTTCTCATATATGTATACTGACAATACTTTTTCCTCACGCATAACAACAGATACTTATAAAGACCCACACTTTTCTAGTATATACATGAAACTTTATACTGACATTGACTGGACTCTCATGCAACAAGACCCAATGCTGGTGGACTCCAACCCTGGTGACTGCATCAGTATCCATCCTCCCGAGCTTGTCCTCCTGGAATCCCTATAAAACAATATAAACTGGAGGGGGATTAGATCGCTATACGATCTAAGTGAGTGGACTAAAACCGAAAACTGAAGTAAAAGTCCTTTAACTTTAAAATCATACTTTTAGAAATATCTTTTGTAGAAACTCTGTTTCTTTTGAAATATGTTTCTGAAAATCTGGTTTCTGAAAATATTTGCTAAAAATCTAGATTCTGAAACTCTGAAAACTTTATACTAAAAATCTGAAATTTGAAACTGAAAATCTATCTCTAAAATCTGGATTTCAAAATCTATATTTTTGAAACTCTGAAAACTGTATATAATCTGAAAACATGAAAGCTTTTTCTGAAATCTGTAGTCCTGTCTGAAAACCTGGACGTATGAGGGCGTTACGTATCGCCGTCCCCCAAAGCATGTCACTACTGCCTCAAAATCTGGTGGTCTTGGGGCGTTACGTATCGTCATCCCCCAAGCCACAAACTGGAGCTGGGGTGCGGATCTATACTACCACTCAAGCTC
Organism: Zanthoxylum bungeanum; assembly: GCA_019454045.1. NCBI lineage: Eukaryota > Viridiplantae > Streptophyta > Magnoliopsida > Sapindales > Rutaceae > Zanthoxylum > Zanthoxylum bungeanum. Next base: position 53,994 of record SKCR01001818.1, on the reverse strand, counting down.
AAACTGGGGTCTAGGGGCGTTACGTATCGCCGTCCCCTAGCCCGGCTCGCGGATCTAAGAGCGTCCCCTCAGTCCTCCACATGTGCACATGCTACTATATCCGTCAATTCCAACTGTCAAGTTACATACTGGGTGAGTTTTTGCCTCATGCCCCGAAAACGTGAAAACCAAGCTCAAAACTTTTAAAGTCTCAAATCCATTTCCAAGTAATACATTTATGAAAATAAAATAAAACTAATGCCCTAAGGCTTTAAAATAAGTCTCAAAATGGATTTTAAATGTAAACAATTTAAACATAAAATCAACTTAGAAAATAAATCTCCACTCACAGATTATGTCCAAGTAGGTTCCTTTACGTAGTTGGGGACGGGCGCGGCTCCTGTCGTGAATCTAAACAAAACAGGTAGAATCGTCAGTTACATACATAACATAATCCATAATCTCATAATTAAATCCCATAATCTAAATGGATTACGAAAGAAATAATTACAAGGTTCTAATTCTAATGAGGTTGTCAAGGGCATGTGATAAGGGAGATATTCAAGTTTTCAGCCCCTTCACTCCGCAGAAAAACGCAGATTTAAGTCTCTTCACATCATTTAAAATAGCAAATATTTAAACCTTCTATCGCCACTTAAAACAGCCAACATTTAAGCCCCTCTTCACGCCATATGCAACAGAAACCCACATCTCCTTACGCCATAAGCAACAATAAACCCAAATCTCCCAATAACTCAATATTTATTCTTTCCACATAATCCACAATTAAATAAAAAAACAATCTAACCCACAATTAAATAAAGAAAACAATCTAAGCAACCTAAGAGAATTTTATGACCTCAACAGAACTTACCATCTCACTGTTTATCAAGTTTCTAATACCTTAAATTACTCAACACCCAAATCTCAAACCTTTAGTGCTTTGATTATAAATCCTACCTAAGTTCAATCTTCCAATTACTTGTTCAGTCTCTCGCCCAGAACAGAAGCAACTCACTTCCATCTTCCTCTTTTCTGTTCTCTCGGCAACAGCCCAGGAGATAAACCTCTCTCTTTTCTCTTTGGTCAATCACGGTAACAAGGAAAAGAAAAGAAAATAAATGAATTTTTCCCTCTTCTCTCTCTGACCAGTCAATGCAACAAGAACAAAATTAATTATAAAAAAAATTAATTTCATTCTTAAATGATTCTAGAAAATGGTGGATATTTCTATAATTGGGCTTAAGTTTCCATGCTTCCTAAATAAACATTTGGGCTTGTATTTTAATCCTTCATTTACAAATTGACCTAGGCTTTCTATTCTTTCTATTCTTTATTCTTACTTAGGCCCAAATCCATTATACTCTCATCACTATTAAACCCAAATAATAATATCAAAGACAATATCCTTATAATTTAATTTAATATAAATGTTCACTATTTCTAAATAATACGCTACTCATTAAACGGTTCGTAATAGGAAAAGAAGATGAAACGTCTCCAAATAACTACTATCGGGGTCGTTACCGGTCGTTACATAAAGAGACTAGTTGCTAGTGATCCGATATATGCTTCGTACAGGACAGACACTATTCCAGCCTCAGGCCTTGCATGTGACATCCGACACTGGATCGAGATACGTAATACTACGTATACTACGCCTGACATAGATTATATATTCCATTAAGAATATTTCTGGAGAATTGGCTAGGCATGGCGCTTTGCTATAAGCCAACCTTGTCTCGTAAATCGGTAAGAACGTAGTACGAGGTACATACGTGTTCGGATAGTCCGACAACCGGATTTACTGCCAACATATCCAGGGATCTCTTGGGTCGCTTCCCGAAGATTCACCGATGACGTATGATTCGAACTTTATTAATCTGGGATTAATAGCGGAGAGATTTTATCTGGGATAAAATACTATTAGAAGAGAGAGAACGATTAATTTGGAATTAATCGATAAAATAATATATTCGATATATTAAACGAAATTACATTTCGACGCAGAATTAAAATTAGATTTTAATTCGGGCAAACAAGTTAATTTAGAATTAATTCGTTAGTGACGTGAATAGTAATTTTGCTAGGCATAATTATTTAATTAAATTTGATTTAATTACGTCGCGACGAAAGTTCGTTAATTCGGAATTAGCGAACCCGAGCCCGGGAGTGTTTGTGGCCCACTTGGATTTTGAATCAAGTGGGGCCCACATGTCACATCACATGTCACATCACTTTTCACTTTAAAGTTGTTTTTTGGTGATGGGTTTTGGTGAAGTTGGTGATGACTTCTTAAACACTCCAAACTTGATGGCATTGTTGACATATACCAACTATGGTATATCATTATTTTAATTTTTGAAATTGAAATATAAAATCAAAAAAAATCATTCTCTCTTTCCCTTAGTCATTCACGGTTTTCACAAGAAAATTACTCTCTCCATTTCTTTCTCTCTTGGCCGAACAAGGAAGGAAAGGAAGTGAAAAATTGTGGCAATTTTTCTTAAGGCTAGCACCTTCAAGGAATCAATGCAAGGTGATAGGGAAACCTATTCTAAGAGCTTGGAATCACAAGACAAAGCTTGGAGCTTGGGATATCACCTTGGCCGAATTCTCAAAGACTTCTTGGAGGAATTTTTTGCCTCTCAACACATCCAAATCCGTTAGATATAAGTGTGTTTCCGCCACTCTTCTTTTCGTATTCATTCTATTTCTATGCTTAAATGATCTTGGGATTAACCTAGAAACCCAACAATGGTATCAATGAGCCATTTTGAGCATGAAATAAACTTAGGGTAAATTTTGGGTAAATTGTTTTTGAGCATGTTTTGACTAAATTACTTGTTTGAGCATGCTTGTGAATGAATGACTTGGAGTTGTTTGTGATCAATTTTGTGAAAAATGGATTGGATCAATTTTTCCCCAAAAATGAGGCTTGGCTGAATGCTTATAGTGCCCTAAAGTCATGGTATTTTTGTTCATTTGATCATTGGATGACTTGAAACAATTGGGAAATGTTGATTTATAATTGAAATCGGAATCGAACATATAAACCCTAAACTGCTGTGAGTGTTGTAGCATGTAATGAGATGATTTTTGAATCAAATATGTTGGACATGTGTTGATGATGAAAAGCATGATTAATTGGTTAGATTAGTATTTTGGAAATGTTAATTTAATGGTTAATCATGGCTTAACACTATAATTAATTGAATTTTAAAATTTGGAATATTAAAGTTTAATTAATTGGGCTTGATTTTGAATTGGGCTTGTAATTGTTGTATTTGGGCCTTATGGACTTGGTTGGGCCAAGTAGGTTTGGGCCAAATGGATTGGATCCATATTGGGCCTAAACCATTCTATTAAGTCCAAATATAACAAATGGGCTTTAAATGTTTAATTGGGCCTAATGAGCCAAAATTGGTTTCTTGGCAAATAAAGGTGATTCCTTACTTGGACCTTGGTATTTGGGTTTGACCCATATTGACCAAAGCCCATGCCTTATGAAATCAATTGAAAACCCATTGGACTTTTAATTAAACAACATTGGATATTAATTGGGCTTTGAGACCCATTTAGATTAGATTTGGAATCTAAGTCGTTAAAGCGTATTAAAAGTGTAGTTATTTAATTTGGAATTAAATAAATGAATTAGTATTGAATACGAATTAAATTAGATTTAACGAGTAGTTCGATATAATTCAAGAATTCGTACTTCGAGTACTTATTCACAATCGAGTTGGACTCGCGCAAATCAAATCATTGTTTGAACATTGGATGATCACTAATATTCAAAGATTAATTAATTTGATTAGATTGATTAAGTAACATGCTATGAATGAATACATAGATGTGATGAATGAATAGCGTCGTATATCGGATGGATATTAGAAGGGAAAGGGCAATTTTAGAAATTGTTGTAAATTTAGAATTTATAAATTGGACCTGCGTGTCCAACCTTCTCTCTTTATTGATTCTTTATATTCTTCTCACCTAATTCCCCTCAATGTTAATGAGGTTTCTTTTATTGTATTATGTAATTGGGTAGAAGATAGAATAGTGCTAGCCGGGGAGAGGAAATGGAGTGATTTGTTCTATGAACAATTTGTTAAATATCCATCCGCATATCGTTATTAATTTACTTTACACGCCTTATTATGCTTTTAGAATGCATGTTTAAGGGTGTATGATGAGACCTAACAAAGATAATAAATTGGTTGCCAATTTACGCGAAAAACCCTCAAAACATATTAAGCGCTTTCCTTCCATTGAGTGATTCTTACTCAAGATCCAAGATTGGCACTAGTTTGTTGGCCAAAGTCAAGACCTTTGTCAATTACGGATGTGTTTGAATCATGAAAGCTTTGTTCCATATCGGTGTCTTGTCCAAGTTGTGATTTGTTGGCCAAAGTCAAGATCACTTCTTGTCCATCGACATTGATTACGAAGCTTTCCAAAGTCAATGGGTTCCGCTTAACTGGAATCATTAAGCTTGTTGTGCCAAATCCAAGGCTTAGTTGATTCAGAGGAAAAGGTTAGGAAAATATATTGGATATATTGGCATATATATTGTATATATGTTTCGGACTTGGAGGTCCACCTACCGGATCTAGGAATTGGATGAGATCCAATTGATCTTCGAGATCTACCTAGTTAAATATCATACAGCTTGTTGGCCAAAGTCAAGGTTGTGTGTTATTTAACGGGATCCTAGCCTACTAGGAAACTAGGTTTCCCTAGTACTCCACAGAGGGTTAGAGGCTCGCCGAAAAATAGTGGGAGGCTAGTATTGAATTTGCAATTTCGTTCAAATACTTACCTTTACACGCTTTCAAAATTATTTCGTCAAAATTATTTTATTAGTTGGACTAATATTATGTTATTTTTCTTGTAACAGTTAGACTGTACCCTTACATTGTTAATTGGATAGTTAGACTATCGCAATTAAAATGACTAGAAAGAACAGTGTCCGGGACATCATCATGGGCGATAATGTCTTTAACGGGACTAACCTTTCCGATTGGGAAATGAATCTAAGGATAGTCATTGGATCCGAGAGGCTGCTATATACTATAGAGAGACCTCTTGGGCCTAAGCCCAGATCTGATCAGTTACTCGAGCTAGAGCTTTGGAAGACTCATAGCGATGACAACGCAACTGTTCAATCTATTATGCTTGTTGCTATGACTCAGCAATTCCGTCGACAGAACAATGGATCAGATCCCTATAACATGTTGGCGAAGTTGAATGATCTACACCGATCTAATCTTAGATCGTAAAGATATGAGTTACAGAAGAAGCTCTTCCGCGCTCGGATGTCGGATGGTACATATGTTGAACATCATGTGACACAGATGATTGCCGATATCGAGCAGCTTGGACAAATGGGGATAGTTTTGAGATAGAGACCTCTATAGATTTGATCTTGCAATCTCTCCCCGACATTTGGAGTGGGTTCATTGTAGGCATTGCATTTTTGCATGTGAAACCCGATGATGAGCCTCAGTTGGAGGCACTACCTTTTAAGTCGCGGAAGCCGCGGGAAACGGACGTCGGAAGGGAGGAGTCAAGAATTGACTCATAATCGGATTAAGTTCGCTGGTTTAGCTTCGGGTTACTGGTTGGTTTTCCGTTTTAAAAATTATTCCCGGCCCAAAACACTCAAATCACCTAACCTCGGCCCAAAAAACCCGCAAACCTTTTAACCTTGGCCCAAATCCACTCACTTAGCCCACACAAACTAAACCCACCAACCAAAGGCCCACACGCCCGCAACAAGGCCCACACGCCCATATAACATTAAATTACACCCAAATTAAATCAAATATTAATTAAATAATGTAATTGAATTAAATAAAATAATTAAACCATTTACCAAATTAAATAAAACATAAAATAAAATCATGCCTAACTTAGACAAATCAAATATGTTATATACCTAAATTAAAAAGATGATATGCCTAACTAAAATCAATTATAACAAATTAAAAATATTGACTTCCTAATCTAAACCAATTTGTCCCCCATCAAATCTCTTGCTTTCCTTGTCTAACACCAAATCATATCTCTCTTTAATACCAAATATCTCTTCCTTGTGAGACAATGTGAAGCCCTAGCCCTTGCCTATATAAACAACCCAAAACCAAGACACTCATGTCCCCAATCTCTCACAATCCACGCCCACTGCCTCACGCTTTCAAATTACCCCTTACCTCACAACAACGCAGCCCTTATAAGCCATATAGCCCCTCACAAGCACGCTACTCACCCATTACCATAAACTAGTTTCCACTCGTCACAAGCCACTAAGGCACACTCACGCCTCATCAAACAACAAGGTACCCTCACCAGCGCCTCAACCGTCCAAATAACCCACAAAGCCACAAATACTCATCACGCCACCTGCCCTCAACAGATCACGCCACAAGCCACAACTCACCCAACATTCACGCACAACACTGCCCCATTTTTGTTCACGCAATTGTCCAATTTGCCCAACCGACACAGCCCTCACATTCACCGTAAAACACAGTCTAAACAGCCCTCACATTCATCGTAAAACACAGCCCAACCAGCCCTCACATCCATGCAAAAACTGCCACTGGAACTACTCACTGTTTCACCAAAAATCACCCTTCAAACAGCCCCAAATAGTCCTTAAAACCACACAGAAACAGCCCCTACACACAGCCAAAACAGTGAATAAATAACTCCGAAAGCAGCCCAAAAACAGTGTCAAAACCGAGACCAAAACATTCCATAAATGCACCTGAAATAGTAAGCAGAAAATACAGAGGAAACGGCAGCAAAACAGAGGTAAAACAGTAAGCAAAACAACAAAACAGTGAGCTAAGACGCTAAACCAGTGAACCAGAGAAGTTGAGGTGCTTTAACCCTTCCGATCTCCGTGAAACGCAAGTCCGAAAGTCGGCAAAAAAGGTTAGACCTGAGGGTATTTTTCACACTTGTTTTCAGTTGTATTTTTATTATTTATTGAGTATTGTTCGCATGATTGTTATGTTAAAATGCATGTTGTGGCCCTTGAGTAGATAAATATGCATGGATTACGAAATATTGTATGTTGTGGCCTTGAAATAAAATGAAAGATGTGTCAACTCTCGCGGTATATCGGATGGAAACCCGGACATAAATTTCATAGCCGATTCCGAATGGACAGTAGTAGGATCTGTACTCGGGATACAACTCCACGTACCGCTTGAGTAAACGGCACTTTCTTTTGTTTTATATTGCTTTGATTTATTTATTATTCATCATTTAAATTCCGCATGTTACTTGTTTATTCATGATGCAATCGAGCGCATGGGCTTAGTAAGTCGGATTAAAGGTCCCATATTTGGAGGGGTTAAAACCCTTACCACGATGCTTTGCCGCGTCGGTTGACATGTGTTCGGTTGAATGTAAGATATGTTCAATCGGGCATACTAAGTTTGATGTTATTGTCTTTATTCTTTGTATGCATGATGCAATCGAGCGCATGGGCTTAGTAAGTCGGATTAAAGGTCCCCTATTTGAAGGGGTTTAAATCCTTTACCACGATGTTTTGCCGCACCGGTTGATGTATATTCGGTTGAATATAAGATGTGTTCAATCGGGTATACGAAGTTTCATATAGTCATCATTTTCTTTGTACGCATCGTAATGAAAAACATATTTATTCCATTGATTGCATTATCTCTTAGTCTTGGCTTAACGTATTACAATTCATATATCCATGTCCTGATAGCATTTGAGTATTATTTCTTGTAGTATATCGGATGGAAACCCAGACATAAATTCCGTAGCCGATTCCGAATGGACGGTAATGCGGTCTGTACTTGGGATACAATTCCACGTACCACTTGAAAAGTGCTCACATGTGTGTTTGTGTCCATATTAGTTATCTTCTTTTGCACCACGTCATAGCATGCTTACTTTAATGCCTAATTGCATCCTTAAGTGTCTTTTTGCATTATGTATTTAGTTGACTCTTTCATTTACACATGGACATGAAATGGCTATTTGTTTATGCTTCCGCACGTATAAGTATGATATGTCTATGAAATCACATGTTCACCATTACTTGATTCGCTTTTACATGTGCTTGTGTGGTTAGTGTGTGCTTGTGTTTCCATGAATACAATATGCCAATGAAGTTGTATGTTCGTTTCTACTTTGATGTACTTTCAAGCATGCAATCTTAGATGTGAAATATATGCAAATTTAGGTGTAAGTTTTATTTTTGTGCATATGGATCTAGAAGCATGATACTCTTGGAAATAAGTGTTACTTAAGCTTGATTAAATTATCACACAAATCCTTTCATTACAAGTGACATAAGTAATGGACCATTCCGAACCCAACGGTTTGAGGTCTTCCCTTGCGAGGGGTGAGTGCGGCCTTAAATCTCATTTTCCCGGTTCACACCAGGTGACGACTCCATTATTCTCCGGTTTAGTCCCTCGTGGCTACTCCGTACTCCTGACTAGGCCGCGAACCTATAACAGCATGCGTCGCCCAGTTCCTGTGTCCCACATTCATCATGAACAACAATATGATGAACCAAGAGCAGACTCTTGGAGAGCTGATGTCCACGCTGCGAGAGGCAGAAAATGAATTTCTTAAGGGCAAGAAGCTCGAGGCGCACTTCGCTTCTACATCTCGGACTCCAAGGGCTGGGCCCAAGGCGACTGGAGGTGTCAAGAAGAAGAAGAAGAAGAAGAAGGGAAATACCAAATCGTCAAAGGCTTCTGGGAAGCCCAAGGACAAATCCCAAGATGTTTGTCTTCAGTGCGGACAGCGGGGTCACTGGAAATGTGACTGCCGCGAGTACAAGGCACTCAGGAAGGAAATCAAGGCGGGCAAAGCACCGGCCTTAGGTATGTTTGTTATAGAAATAAACATGACTACTTTTAGTTTCAAAAATTGGATTTTTGATTCTGGTTGTGGTACTCACATTTGTACTGATGTGCAGGATCTGCGGATTAGCAGGAGACTGGCTTCATGAGAGATTGACCTCCGTGTTGGAAATGGGACACCAGTCGCCGTTTTGGCCGTTGGTACTTTTGTTTTAGAACTGCCATCGGGGCATGTACTTGAACTTACAGACTGTTATTATATACCTAGTTTGACTAGGAATATTATTTCTGTATCTATGTTAGCCCAATGTGGGTACACTTTTGTATTTAGAAACACTGGGTGTTTTATGTATAAAAATGATATAGAAATTTGCACAGCTGTTGTAAATAATGGTCTTTATATTTGAATATAAATCAATCTCAAAATGTAACAAACAAAAGGCTTAAAGTAAGTCATAAAAATGAAACTTATATGTGGCATTGTCGTCTAGGACACATAAACAAGACTCGCATATCCACACTTTCGAAGAGTGGGTACTTGGACGGATTTGATCCAAATTCTTATGACGTCTGCGAATCTTACTTATTAGGCAAAATGCCTAAATCACCTTTTAGCGGTAAAGGTGTACGTGCCACCGAACTATTAGCCCTTGTTCATAGTGACATTTATGGGCCCATGTCTTGCCAGGCTAGAGGTGGATATGAATACTTCGTAACCTTTACGGATGATGCATCACGTTATAATTATGTGTATCTTATGAGACACAAGTCGGAAACTTTTGAGAAATTCAAATAGTTTCGACACGAAGTTGAAAAACAGACCGGTAAAAGTATTAAGACATTACGGTCGGACCGTGGTGGCAAATACTTAAGTAATGAGTTTCTTGAGTACTTGAAAGAATATGATATTCTTTCACAGTGGACTCCTCCCGGAACACCGCAACTAAACGGTGTGTCCGAACGAAGAAACCGAACCTTGTTAGACATGGTAAGTCTATGATGAGTCACACTGAGCTACCTATTTCCTTATGGGGATATTCATTGAACAGTGCAATACTTATTTTGAATAAGGTTCCGTCAAATTCTGTTCAACAGACTCCGTATGAGATATGGACAGGAAAGAAATCGGGTTTCTCATTCCTGAAGATTTGGGGTTGCTGGGCATACGTCAAATGTTTGGAAGGTACCAAACTAGAACCCAAATCGGATAAATGCCTTTTTGTGGGATATCCTAAGGAAACCAAAGGATATTACTTCTATCACCCACGAGAGAACAAATTTTTTGTTGCTCTACATGCGGTTTTCCTTGAGAAGGAATTCCTAAATGCAGTGATAAGTGGGAGGAAAGTAGAACTCGATGAAAATCGGAGTGATACTGTTCCTGGCATAGAATCCTCAACGGAACATGAACAGTTCTTCAGGGATGAAGTTGTACCACAATCTTCGAATACACAAGGACCACGTAGGTCGGAGAGAGTCAGAAAACAACCTGAGAGGTATGAGTTTCTGATCTCACCTCATGTGGATATCAATCTCATTGAGAAAGACGAGCCGGCTACGTATGAGGAAGCGATACAAGGTATCGACTCCGGTTTATGGCAAGATGCCATGAATTCCGAAATGGATTCCATGTATACCAACCAAGTTTGGACACTGGTTGATGCACCAGAAGGCATAAAGCCTATTGGTTGCAAATGGATCTTCAAGAAGAAGACCAACATGGATGGCAACGTACAAACGTACAAAGCTAGGCTTGTAGCGAAGGGGTATCGTCAACGACTTGGTGTCGATTACAATGAAACTTTCTCACCCGTTGCCATGATTAAATCCATTCGGATAATGCTTGCTATTGTTTCATATTTCGATTACGAGATATGGCAGATGGACGTCAAAACCGCTTTCCTTAACGGAACCCGTTGGAGGATGTTTATATGCAACAGTCTGACGGTTTTGTCGTGCCTAAATATGCAAACAAGGTTTGCAAGTTAAATCGGTCCATTTATGGACTGAAGCAAGCGTCGCGTTCTTGGAACCAACGTTTTGATGAGATCATAAAAGAATATGATTTCATTTAAAACGAAGATGATCCTTGTGTATACAAGAAGGTTAGTGTGAGCGCACTGACTTTCATTGTCCTTTATGTTGACGATGTATTGCTTATGGGCAATGACATTCTCATGTTAACATCGGTGAAAGCTTGGCTTTCATTAAAATTCTCCATGAAAGATCTGGGAGAAGTAGCCTTTATTCTGGGAATAAAGATCTACCGGGATAGATCTAGAAAGTTGCTTGGACTCTCCCAGAGCACATACATTGACAAAATGTTGAAGAGATTCAACATGGATCAGTCCAAGAGGGGACTGTTGCCAGTGTCACATGGCGTCACTTTATCTAAGGACATGTGTCCTAAAACTCAAGATGAGAGAGACAACATGAGTCAGATACCGTTCGCCTCGGCAGTCGGATCGATCACGTATGCCATGATATGTACGCGACCTGATGTCTCCTATGCTTTGAGCATGTGTAGTCGCTATCAGGCCGATCCATGTGAAGGTCACTGGATAGCAGTTAAGAATATCCTTAAGTATCTTAGACGAACTAAGAATGTTTTCTTAATCTATGGAGATGGAGAACTTGAGGCAACTGGGTTTACCGATGCAAGTTTCCAAACCGATAAAGACGACTGCAAGTCGCAATCTGGGTACGTGTTTTGTTTGAATAACGGAGCAGTGAGCTGGAAATCTTCCAAGCAAGAGATTGTTGCCGATTCAACAACAGAAGCAGAGTATATCGCTGCAGCTGAAGCAGCAAAGGAGGCAGTTTGGATCCAAAAATTCCTAATTGGATTAGGAGTAGTTTCGTTAGCAGCTGAGCCCGTTTCATTGTATTGTGACAATAACGGAGCTATAGCAGCGGCTAAGGAACCGCGGTCTCATCAACGATCCAAGCATGTTCTTTGATGTTTCCATCTGATTCGTGAGATCATACATCGTGGCGATGTGAAGATCGAGAAGGTCGCATCAGATGACAACATTGCAGATCCGCTGACGAAAGCCATTCCTCAGCAAAAGTTTGAGCGACATGTACATAGTTCAGATGTTAGATGCTTGAGTGACTGGCTATAGGCCAAGTGGGAGATTGTTGGACAATTATGACTCATAGCGTCACTATTTGTAAAAGACATTGTGTTTTTGTACAATTAATTATGTAGCAAAGGAAATTGTCTTTTATCATTTCATAATTAGATTACTTAAATATGTGAATGATGAAAGTCCTTATGATTAGTTCCGGATTGAGATGATATGAGACAATATCAATCCACGATGGTTTAATCATTAAATATCCCTAGTCGTAGTATTATTGAGACTGGACATCGATAATGCGGAATAGACTAGTATCGCACTTGTGCATGTTATGGAAGCGTAACATCATAGTTCTCATATATTTAAGTATTGGATATTTATGCAAGTGTGGTAGGAGGTTGTGTTTTACCGATGGTACGAAAAACAGCTTCGCTCTGGATAGACCCTTCGGAATCTCATTGGTAGTATGACTATGTGTCTATGGGAGTCCGCATCAGGGTAGGTGTATTTGGTCTTAACCTGAGACTTGCATCGCTAGTACTTGCGACAATCAATACGCTTTGGTTTTGGTCGTCCGGGACTTTAACAGGTTCTGTGTACGCCTCTTCTGGGTTTATTGAGAATCGTAGAGTATTGGATGTGATGTCAAGATGAAAGTATCACTTCAGTCATATGGAGATGATGGTCACGCAGGGATACAAAACAGGTTCTCTAAAAGTTACAACCATCGGGATAATATGACTAGGTCATGATTATCCGATAATAAAGAGACTAGTTGCTAGTGATCCGATATATGTTTCGTACGGGGCAGACACTTTTCCAGCCCCAGGCCTTGTATGTGACATCCGATACTGGATCGAGATACGCAATACAACGTATACTACACCTGACATAGATTATATATTCCATTCAGAATATTTCTGGAAAATTAGGTAGGCATGGCGCTTTGCTAGAAGCCAACCTTGTCTCGTAAATCAGTAAGAACGTAGTACGAGGTACATACGTGTTCGGATAGTCCGACAACCGGATTTACTGCCAACATATCCATGGATCTCTTGGGTCACTTCCCGAAAATTCACCGATGACGTATGATTCGAACTTTATTAATCTGGGATTAATAACGGAGAGATTTTATCTGGGATAAAATACTATTAGAATGGAGAGAACAATTAATTTGGAATTAATCGATAAAATAATATATTCGATATATTAAACGAAATTAGATTTCGACGCGGAATTAAAATTAGATTTTAATTCGGGCAAACGAGTTAATTTAGAATTAATTCGTTAGTGACGTGAATAATAATTTTGCTAGGCATAAATTATTTAATTAAATTTGATTTAATTACGTCGCGATGAAAGTTCGTTAATTCAGAATTAGCGAACCCGAGCCCGGGAGTGTTTGCGGGCCCACTCGGATTTTGAATCAAGTGGGGCCCACATGTCACATCACTTGTCACTTTAAAGTTGCTTTTTGGTGATGGATTTTGATGAAGTTGGTGATGACTTCCTAAACACTCCAAACTTGATGGCATTGTTGACATATACCAACTATGGTATATCATTATTTTAATTTTTGAAATTGAAATATAAAATCAACAAAAATCATTCTCTCTCTCCCTTAGCCATTCACGGTTTTCACAAGAAAATTACTCTCTCCATTTCTTTCTCTCTTGGCCGAACAAGGAAGGAAAGGAAGTGAAAAATTGTGGCAATTTTTCTTAAGGCTAGCACCTTCAAGGAATCAATGCAAGGTGATAGGGAAACCTATTCTAAGAGCTTGGAATCACAAGACAAAGCTTGGAGCTTGGGATATCACCTTGGCCGAATTCTCAAAGACTTATTGGAGGAATTTTTTGCTTCTCAACACATCCAAATCCGTTCAATGTAAGTGTGTTTCCGCCACTCTTCTTTGCGTATTCATTCTATTTCTATGCTTAAATGATCTTGGGATTAACCTAGAAACCCAACAGCGTGAGTGTAAAACTGTATTATGTAAAAGAAAATGACGTAGACTTTGTTTACGTGTTTGAGAATCATTTCGGGATTCATTAGTACGAGAGGTTAAATTCACATCTACAGTTCGGCAAACCATTTTGGGCAAAACGACTTACCATTTGGATAAAAGGGCTAGCCAGTGTGCCAAACCGATTTCAGCCAAATAGATGGCCTGGTTCGTAAGCACACTGGCAAACCAGTTTACAAACTGGCTCGCCGTTTTGTTAAAAATAGAAAGTCATTTTGAGTACACTGGTTTAGCCAAAACACAGTCTAATTTTGTCCAAAACCGCGAGCCATTTTAGCGTTGTTGCGAAATTTTAAGAGGGAAATCAAATTTCATTTGATGGTAGCACTACGCTAAAAAAGGCTTTTAATGATATTAAATTAGTGTGAGTAAAGACTTTTACTAACACTTGTTTATTGTGTCAGTAATACTAAAATCAGATATTACTGAAACTAGTTATTAATGTCAGTAATTTTCTAACAGCACAATATCAATAATATTCTAACACAACAATACCAGTGATATTTTGACACGAAAATATCACTAATATACTGATACTAAAACATCACTAAATATATTGATACTAAAACATCATTATAATATTGATATAATTTTAAGTATTAATATTTTATGTTACCATTAGTGTCAATAAATTATGTACTATGTTATCAGAATTTTTTTAATCAAAAAAATAAATATATACCTATTTGTTTCCTGTTTTATAATACACATATGAAATTTAAACTAACATAACCAAACACCACATAGTACTAAAATCTAAATTCATATAAACATCTCATAAATTCAATATTTTTACAAAAAAAAAAAAAATGGATAAAATAACATCATGATTCCAAAATAAACATAATATTCTTAGTTATATGGCCATTAGCCAATAATTCCAACAAAAATATTATATAAGTATTCAATTAATAAAAAAGTAATTACCACCACTGATCCAAAATCCCATTTCCAACATACACCATCCGTCTTTCTAGCAACTACAAATTGCAAATACATTAACAACCAATAATTCTAAATAACTAACAATTATAATATCACCAAAAATAAATAAATAAATCATAACTAAACCAAAAAACATTGTATAATTAATAATTTACAAATATATTCTTACAAAAGAATAGAGTTACTAGTAGCATATCCTGAAAAATATTCAGACCAGTAGAAGTGCACACAAGCTATTTATTATATTGGAAAAATAAATATTACAAAATCTGGTTTTCTGGGCATGCTACTCAAACCCTCCTACACTACCGATTGATAACAAATATTATGGAAGTTTAATGAATAGAAATTGTGTAAACTATATAATATATGAAAATATAATACCTACCCACACCAAGTTTCATTCATGCAATAAGCTTGATGAACTGAGATAGAAACTTACCTTATGAGCCTCTAAATAATTTTATACTTAATAATTTCCAAAGCAAATAAACAAATAAATCAACAATCGAAATAATTTAAAAAAAAAAATGATATGGGGACTACTAGTTCACCAATTCTAAAACTTGCTTAGTAATCACAGCTTGTTCTTTCGGCAATCCAGCTATCTCTCGTATATTGCAAACATAACAGAAGATTCGTATGAGAAATCACGTCAAATTTATTTTATTTTATCCTATCTCTCTCATTGATTTAATTTTATTATACTTACAGTAATTTAAATATCATTGAAGCAGAAATACACCATCTTACCAAATTGGGAATAACACCTACTTCAACCATTATTTTGTGATTAGAGTGGCTTAATGCCAAATTTGCCAAAACCCCTCCAGCCGCATCCTTCACTTTCATGTCCTCATCTTCCAGGGACTTGATAAGTAATGGCACCATATCAGTATTTGCAATTTTCATTCTGAGCTTCTCATCTACAGATAAAATCCACAAGGTACATAAACTTAATTTGCTCCTTCACTTGCTGCAATAAGTTCAAGATGTGCCTCAATTTTCCAAAACTATGAAATATGAAGAGAGAAATTCCAATAGTGAGATACCTCTCCTATACCTCAGAAGTCGAGGATGGTCGAGTCAGCAATCCTGTAAGCACTTGCATGAGCCATGCATGGTGCCCTCCATTTGAAGCCAATTGAATCCAGCTGCCATAGGAAGATTCCAACTGCCTTGCATGGATCAGTTGCTGTCATGAAGAAGCAAACATGCAACTTTTGATGGAGTTGAAATTTTGGAGAAACAATCAACAAAACTTTCGGTGGTGATGGCTTTGAGTTGGCAAAAACGTGTGGCACTGTAGCACACGTTTTTGCCCTATAAAAGGAGCTCCAAATCATTTGTAAATGCATCCCAAAGTTGTGTAATAGAGAGAGTGTTAGAGAGTGAAGGTTTTAGTTTTGTAAAGTTTAAACACTTTGTAATCTATTCTTGTAAGTAATAGAATTTCGGTTTTTCCTTCAAAATACTCTAGAGTGATCAGTGAATCACAACAGGATGGTCGAGTCAGCGATCCTGTAATCTCTTCTATGGCTCCACAATCTGATACAGAGTCTCTGTATACATTGACTGAAGCCATTGATCGTAAAAGGCCTGCAGCTGCTTCACATGCAACACTAGACTCTGACTTAAGAAGGTTAATAATAATGAGATTTATGCAGCCACCGAATTGCATATGATATTATCAACGCACTTCTTGCCACCTAGTGTCACTGTACCTTGTTCTCTATCAAGTGGGTCATAGTTCAGACCAAGCATCCGGACAAAGTAGAAGAGCTATTGCTTATTTCTTTAATATCCTGAAATCAAAGTGACAAGCTACATCATTATATTAGCTTGAACTCATATTTTTCACAACGAGCTGTGAACTATTCTACTGAAAGAAGTTTTTGTCTCTGAGTAAAATGAAAACTGACAATGGCAATCCTTATTAATTATTATCACTGTAAAGTAAAAATCACAACATTCCCATACCATAATCCAAACAAAATTTCATCATCTAATCCACAATAAATTCAATTCCTCAAAGCAAAGAATCCATTACGACTATAAACTGAACCATCACAAGCAAAAGTAATATTTTTCACAAATCATTCACGATGTCAAAATTGTACCTGCAAAATCAATCAGCGTAATGGGAAGATGTTATGGAAACTACCAAGGTATAAATTGCTAACCCTATGCCTATATAAACACCATTTTTGATAGGATTTTACTAACCCTAAAGCTAAAGTATGAATTTGACATAATTTTCTCTCTTCTTCTCATTTCTCTTGTTAGGGTTAGAGTTCTAAAATTACACACTAGTATATAGAACACCTAAACTTTAAGCTTTGTCTATACACTTGTGGTAGATGACATGAACCCTAAACTATACTCTTTAAACTAGCATCCATCAAGTGTGTAGTATAACACAAAAGTAGACTTATACTTATGTAGATATTATTAGAGATAATCGATTTGGTGATTATTCGCTTGAAGATCGAGATGTTTAAGGAAACACTTGGAGAAATTATAAAACTCTTGGTTTGCGATTGATGGTTGCTGAGAGGTATATCATTAACCTTAAAGCTTTGTTTTTATTTCATAATATGTTTGTGCTTAATTTTATGTTATGTATTTTATTTATGTTTCGCATAAGTATATCATGTGATGATCATATGGGTACGGGGATTGCCAGAACGATATTCTTTAATTTGAATATTTTTTCACTGGGCATCGTTCTTTAATTTCTAATAAATAACAGTACCAACAATACCAACCACCTAGAGGAAGACACATTCCGTAAAATTCTGTTAATGGAGGTAATATGAGCTTCAATATGGTAATTGCAGTTTTGAATTTAAATGCCTTTATCTTATCTAAATATTTTTCTTGTGTTTGATTTTTATAACCATATAGCGGTAGACGGGCTGCGGTAGACTAGGGTTGGCATTGAGATGTCACAGCCTGATTGAATCTCGTCCCAACTTATCTTGAATTTTGAATAAATTTTTGAATTAAGACGAAATATCATCTCAAATTTCGTATCTTTATTTTTTTTTCAAATCGAAAAATCGTTCTTAATTTTGTACCGAATAATACGGTAAAGGGAGAGGTACCCCAGAGGTGGATATTGAAACTACCAAGGTATATAGGTCATGAATAATAAATTGCTCTATTTGAGAAATTTCTTATTTTGTTAATCGGTTCCCTTTTAGATTTTTCAAGGAAATACTATTTTTATCATTTAAGTTATCTCAAACTTTCTTTCTTGATAGAATCCGATGGGTAATCAAAGGGGTGCAATGTTGGGTGAATCAGAAGTTGGGGCTATCGTGGTAAGCTCACTCTTTTTACTTCATATGCAAGCAAATATTCTCAGTCCAAGACATGTAATAATTTATATATTTTTTTTTTTTTTTGAAAATGATGGAAATTTCACCGTCAAATTATTTCACTCGGGTTTAAATGAAGCAGATAAAACTCTCGTCGACTTATGTCACCAAATCACACCCCTAGTAGATATCTAATCAACATAAGAAACAGGATTCCCTGTGATCTTACATAAATGTTATTTATGTTAAACAAGTAGTCATGAGAATTATTAACGTGAAGTCCATATTCATATGTCGAGTTAAAGAGTTAGAATGATTAATGTTTTTAGATATGCATCCAAAGTATTATTTCACCTACATAAAATATAAAAACCACAATAAACATAAATATAATTATTATTTAACAAATGTGTTTATTTAAGGGGATTAATGAAACTATAAGTATAAAATAATTAATCTTTCTTTTAATAAATATGCATTTTTTAGTATTCATCACATTGAAAAATAAAAAAATCGTAAATATTTGATCTTATGATTAAAATATTTTAACAACCGATCATGCTATATTTTCAATATAATAAATTAACAATCTCTATATATTGAAAATCGTGTCTAATGGGATGATCAAATGTTAATTTATTATCCACTCGGTCATGAGAATTTGAATTTTAGAAACAATCTATTTCTGAAAAAACATGAACAAAGCTGCGTATATCAAAATTTTTCCTATATCATATTTGTAACGATAACTTTACGCACTAGTTATGACATAAATTATATCTCAGTATATTATATGATATACAGCTTATTATTTTTCACAAATTGTCAAGGTGATAGAAATATTCAACAATAAAATTAAACCATCTTACAAATTTATTGTCACACCCGTCCCCTTAGGTAGGGTAGGGGTGAGACGGAGACTAGAAACTGGCAGAGTTTCCCCTGTAATATGGACTAATCCTCCAAATACAAGGAAAAATGTAACTGAAAATATCATCATAACATAGGATCTTCATGATCCAACTCAACATAATATCCATGAAGAAAATACAACATCCTCAGTAACAAATAAAGGCTCAATGCCTAACATTAGACAACAAATTCTTCCAAGAAAATACATAACAAAGACACTCTACTGTTGGCACAACCTTTCTCTACTGGCAGGAAATGATGACGAAAAAGCAGATGGAAAGGATGATCTACTAAATTGCTGAACCTGAAATGTTAAGGAAATGGGGGTAAGCTCACGCTTAGTGCAATGGATCACAGCTTAGTGCCGTGGATAATCAAGTAACAAAGTGGATCGAACAAGTCTTTCATAATTAAATAAATACATAAGTGTTGAATCGATATCTCAAACATTTACTTGAAATCGTAAATCTCATTCCTCATAAAACTCAATCATAAATCTCATTTCTCATAAAGCTCATACTGCTCAAAAATACTCTGTAATGATAAATCTGTTTTTCATCTATATGCACAACCTCATGAATAATATGGCAAAGCTGGCAACATGGGGCTTCCCCACGGCAAAACTGGCATCCGGAGCAAACTGGCAACGTGAGACCTCATCTCACGGCAATAACTGGCAACATGAGACCTTATCTCACGGCAATAATCTGGCACATATAAGTACACGGGGTGCATCCTAACATAAAAATCATTTCCAAAATCCATGTTCATATATCTCAAATCATGCAAGTTTCTCATATATCACAAACACATGATTTCAACATAATCATATTCGATTCATACCTTATAGCAAAATAATAAACTTTCTAAAAACAAACTCATTTAATGCATTACCTTAAAATTCATTTAAGAAACATACATACTGTATACTTTTGAAAACATCAATGTTACAGGCTTATCCACGCACCTGGTGAGCTGACTACTGAGAAAGGAACTATGCAGCAGGACCGTCCCTGCTTACGGATCACGATCACCTATAGAGATAAAAGAATTTACTATAAGGAACATAATCCTAACTAGAATAGATGAAAGAATATGCAAGAAACGTGGTTCGGTCACTCTCGTAAACTTAACGAAAATTAAGATTCGGAGGTCCGTTACTACTCGGAATGGTCTGAAAATTCAGGAGGAGACTCGGGAAATCGGCGGCAGAATTCTGCCTGGCGCGTGGGTCCACGCGCCTCCCTTCTGTCTGCGCGTGGGCCTCACGCGCCGCCACATGAGGCGCGCGTGAGCGCCACGCTCCGGCCAGAATCCGGATTTTCCGGTGGCTGAAGTTCGTCTCCCCCTCCCGGATCTAATGCCACTGACGGATCGTCGATCGGAGTTCCAGATCAACGGGAAATCAGAGAGAAAAACCACAAAAAATTCTTACCGAGATCTCTACAAAAATGGAAGTTTCCCGAGATGAAACCACCACCAAAATGATCCTCTCGACGAGATCTACACTTTTCCTTAAAGGCTACGGATCGGCCAGATCGGGACCAAAATTCTATTTTCTCTCTTTTTTCTTTTTTTTCTCTTTCTTCTTCTCTCTCTCTCACGTCTCTGACTCTTTCTTTTCTTATCTTTCTTTCTTCTATTATTTTTTTTTTTATTAAAGGAAGAGGTGGCTGCTGAGTGAACTTAGGGTGTGTGTGTATACAAAATATATATATGGCAAAAGAACTTAGGGTGTGTGTACAAAATATATACTTATATGGCAAAAATTCGTTTGACACCCTAAACTTGATCTTAACCGCATTTTAATTCCAACTTTCACAAACTTAATAATTTAGTCCTTAAATTTATTTGGGGTGTTACATTTATCATGTGTGGTGGGTAGGTCGCTTCATTGGCCATCAATTCAAAAATAAATACAACATAAACATAAACCAGACATTCTATTTCATGGAAATTGAAAGGTAATTCAATTGGTTAGGTAATTAAGATTGTAGGCCATGTTCATAAAGTTTCAGCTGTTACATTTCAGATCATTACAATATTGATGTTACAAATATTAATATCACAAATATTCCAAGAAAGTACTAGAATTTAATCATCATCATCAGTTCATGTAATGCAAGCAAGCAAAGATCATCTTTCTTTCTTCTGCTGCAGCTGAGCTCTTTCCTTCACAACTCTAGCACCACAACTGTTCACGTGTCCACAAAAGACAATGAGTAATAAATAAATATTTTACATTTTTGGAACTTAATTAATTTGAGAGAGGGAAAAAAAAAAATTCTACAATGACACGTGTTAATAATATTTTATCATATATGTTAAAATATTAAAAATATTTTTCCGTATCTATGATGTCGCTAACTGTCCAGTAGCAACGGATTAGCGACGGATATTTCTGTTACTGAAAGCACTGGATCCTAATTCATGTCACCATAGAACCAAAGAATTACTCTCGAGAGGAAATTAAAATGGGTTCTTACATTCAGAGTCTGTGGTGATCCAATTTCCTTTTTTAGGGTTGCAATGAATAGGAGTTGAGCTCACTGATGATGAAAGCATGTTACAGGTAGAGCTTGTGATCATCATTTGGTCAATGTTCTTAGTTGAAGAAGCCATTGAAATCCTTGAGTAAACTGAAGAAGTTGTGGAGCAGCTGCTTTCCACATCCCATCTGAAACTTATTTTTGGAGACTCCATGGTTAGCTGATCCTCATCCGTTACTGCTTTCAATGTTGCTCTATTCCTAAAATGGAGGACCTGAGAGGGAAAAAAAATACACATGTCATGATTCTATTGGTTTATTGTAATTTTAAGGGAAACTTAGATTAGGACGGATCGTGTATTATTATTGAAATAAACATGATAAAAGATTTTGAAAATTTTAACACGACTCAACTTAATATTAGATTGAAATTCCTATAGAATAATTCTATGAAAGTTAGATCAGGTATTTAATTAATTATGAAAATCAAGTCCCATCTACTACTACTGTGGTGGCGGCTTCTATAGCTCTCAAAATTTTAACATTAATAACATAACATCTACATAATATCCACCAACTGCAATAAGCATATATAAGCTTATGGAATTAATGATAAAAAAAAATTGGTAGACTTAACTGTTATTTCCATCATTAATGAAAATGCCCAATGCGGATTGAAGATTAGAGATCATAACACTGAATATTTTGTATATTGTGAATGACAAACTTTAATGATCCATGGGCACAATTAGGGATGGAAATCAAGACATCTCGTCCCAATAATAATTTGAGATAAAAATTATCGCGAATCCTAAATCGAATAGTTCGTGATCTCGAATCTCAGTTGAGATTTAAGATTTTTTAAGTTAAAATTTGGAATTTATAATGATTTTCTTAAATCTCGACTGAAATTTTTAGACAATTCTTTATCCTAAATTCCGTATACGAATCTCAATTCAGATTTGAGATTTTCTGTCAACTCTAATTACAGTACTGGATTTTTGTGAATCGATAAATGACAATTAACATTAATGGGAAAAAAAAATCAATTTACCTTTTTGCCAAGAAACTTGCCTCCTTTCTCTGCTGATTTTGCTGCAGCAGCCCATCTAAGTAGCTCCTTCATCCTTGACATGGTTTTGGTTTTATGATTTTTCTTATGATTTTGCTCATCATTATTATTATCACCTATTGGCAAAACTTTGTTTCCTGCAGCTGCAGCTGCAGAATCATCATGATGATGAGCCTTGTGATTGTGATGATCATGAGTAGAGCCACCAAGCCGTCCACCAATTATCTCTTCTTTCTTCATCTTTTTAATAGAATAGACCCACCTTCTTCTTCTATTAATGCTTCCAATTCTTCTCAAATTGAGATTGCTGTAGAAGCAAGCATTTGCAACATCGTTTCTGCATAAAATTGCAAATGGCTTCAAATATTTACCACCCAAACAACATTGTTGATGATGATGATCACTTTCCTTAACCCTCCGTTTCTTATACAAGACTATATATTTTTCTTCAGCATCTTTTCCTGGAAAAAGAAAAACAACACAAATGATAAGTTACCTATAATTTCATGCGGACAAAATTCACAAAGGTATTTGATGGTTAATAGATGAACCATTTTTTTTTCTTTAGTTTAGGCTAATAGTAATTTAATTCCGTCCTTATTTATGTGAGTTCGAATCTCATACTTCTTATTTCCGTTAAAAAAATTTTACCAACTGAAATAATTGTCGATCACAATGAGGATAAAACAATATATGAATAGTTAAATCTCAACTATACATTCTTTGATAGACACTAATGATGTAGAGAATTCTAATTCCATTCCTATCATTTTTTCCACTTACCAAATGTAATATTCTTGTTGGTGTGATGTGTGGTATTTACTCCTGGTGCTTGCGCAGGAGTTACCTTGAAGAGCCAATGAAAAATCTGCTACAATTGAGGAGGAGCAACATGATGAGTTTTGAAGTTGTTAATAATATGTTATATAGAGAGAGACAACTGATTAAATATAAAATATCATGATATAATAAAATCTGAATATACGAGATAATATATGTATTGTATTGTTCAAGTCTCAATTTAATAAGATTGAAAAATAGAAAATACGGATTTTAATATATTAAAAGACAAATAATACAGTATTGATATTTGTGTTCTATTATCATCTATTTCTTAATAAGTCATTAACTGACATCTCTCACTTGATCCCCATTATATATGTATATATACAAAGCTCACCTGCATGTTATGGTTTGATATTTAGAGAAGAAACAAAAAAGTGTGAGGGATGACTGTGTTTTGGTCAAGATGGACAGCAATGAAAGATCTATCTTTGCTGTTTCTCCACTTGGAAAGTTTTTGAGAAGAAAGAGACAAAGAAAATGGAAGTGAATCTAAGCTGGGAAAATGGTGAGACAACTAGGCAGTGAGTAGAGCTTAGGTTGGCCTTTGTGATTCCCTTGTAACATGGCCAGGAAAATGGGGATTATATTAGATATAAGATGATCATGTGGTGGGTATTACTTAAGGAAAAGTTTTGAGTTAATTAATATTAAAACAAATCAATTTAAGCAGCCCCTGTGGCTTCTTCTATAACCAAACACTTGTACATCTATGGTTGTTTTGATCTCAGTGGTCCCAGCTGAATGGCAGTTTTATTTAGCAGAATTGATTTGCATTCACCAATAATTCTTTAATATTATTATTGTAGGAATGATGTAATATCTTGGTTTTTTTTTTTTTGAATCGTTGGAAATTTCGCCGTCAAATCATTCATTTCGGATTTAAGCGGACTGTCTCAGTCTCTTACAAGAACACACTACTTGTATTCGAATTCAGGATCTCAAGGTGAGATCCCGAGCCCTACACTACCAAGTCACGCTCATTTGGGACATAATGATGTAATATCATTAATTAATAATATGTAATATGTGAAATTATATTAAAAATAAATATTATTTATTTCATTATTTTTTATATTTTAAGAACTGTTAAGTAAGTGCGGATGCTTTGAATCTCATTGGAGTAAGTTCCGGTAAATATAGATTGTGAAGAAAAGCTAAAAGCTACTAAAAAAAAAAAACAAAAAAACAAAAAAACCAAAAAAAAAAAAAAGCGAAAGAGCATTTTGGGACATTTCCCTTGAAGAGCAGATTTAGGGTTTCTCAGTTTGTTGGAGGGCCACATGAGTTCTATCTAGGGATCACAGCCGATTGGATATGGTATGTGCATGTTAGTATTTTGTATCTATCTCCTTCAATCAACGAATATGAAAATTATCCCCTTATCAGTTATTGATATATCGGGCATCTGCGAGCTTCCGTGCGAGTCCCCATTTACACATGGATTTTACTTATGTCCCTTAAAAAATGCCTTATGGGAAATGCACAAGTTGAATGAACATGTCCTCCAATTTTGAAGAACAGAACTCTAGACATTAAAAGGCATAAAGAATGACATAACCCTTAAGATGGTTACACCCTAAACTAGAGAGTGCCCACAAAGGCACACTTCTATGCCTATATAAAGGAGGGTCTTGTGTTCATTTTGGACATCCAGAAATTCTAACATTCAATCATAGGTACGGAGTCATTTTTTTAAGAGAGAGTTTCAACCATTTGTCATTGTTCAAGTTTTTGGAGAAATGAGTGCCCCTTCTACAAGAAGAAATCAAGTAATCTTGGGAGAACATTGGGTACAAGACATCCGTAGAGCATCGAGGCAGGGGTAATAAGTTTTTAATGACAGAGGCAACTCGACTTGATTCTAAATCATCATCTTCATCAGTAAGTTTTAGGTTTTTCTAGGTACTATATTTATGGCATTTTTGATTGCATGATTGTGGAAGATTGATTGTATAATGCATGTTATACTTGTTAAAAAAATACATATACGACAACAATCTTAAGAACTTTTTAATTTAAATGTGATGTTGATACTAGTTTTGCCTGTTTTAGTGATATTCTTTATGGAAAAGGTGTTATGTGCATGAAAAATACATAAGAACATTCGAACGTCCGACGAACGCATAGGGAAAAACCATGTATTTCGTGTTTTTATTCAGACGCGTATTCAAACGCAACTCGAATGCCAGTCCTCTGGAAAGTTGCGTTCAAACGCGTATTCAAATGCAACTCGAACTCAAATCCTCTAGAAAAGTTCATTCGAACGCGTTACCAAATGTTACACGAATGTGAACTCTCTGGAAAAATTCATTCGAATGCGTTTATGAACGCTACACGAATGTGAACTCACTGGAAAAACGAACGTGACACTAATGAAATTCAATCTTGAAATTTTTTAGATTTAAAATAATAACATAAACTTAGATTAATTTCATTATCTTGATAATTATCATATGATAGACATGATATAGATATGGATTTTGGAATTATAGAATATATGTAGCAATATTAACTTAGTAAAAAATCATATACATAATTTTGTAAACTTGGTAGTATAAGTTTAAGTTAATATTAGGGTACTCAATTATTACAAGCATACACCTAGTCAATAAATATGATAAAGTTGAAAATTAATTACTTGTTGCATATTTGGTTGAGAATTAAAAGTGTAATTATACACAAGTAATTCCATTCAAGTTTGATTGAACTTATATACACATATATTTGAATATTATTGCATTTGTGATTTGAAGTGTAAAAACTAAGATTGAACATATAAGATATTCTATTGAGAACGTGATTAAGAAAATTTTGTCAACAAGGCGATAAAAGCTTAAGTGGACATGGATTTAAGTGGTTACACTGGACCCCTTCGTCCTTTGGAAATTTTCCTTTATTCACCTATCATAAGCAACCTTAGTCATAAATTCAAGGACTTGTGTTATTTGTACTACTGTCCAAGATAACAACAAGTGGACTCTTAGTGAAACATATAAATAAGATCATATGTTTGATCATTGTGTGATTTGTCTTTCATAGACTTACTTATTACTGTTACATTTCCAGTTACACATGGCTAGTAGAAATATCACAGTACTGGTCTCTCCTGGAGAGAAATCGGATAAGTTTGGTGGAGCAAACCTCAAATAGTGGCAGAGCAAAAAATTATTCTACCTAACAACACTGCAGTTGGCTAAGTATCTCAAAAATCCTTCAGGTCCAGTGGAGGGAGAAACGGAAACAGTCAAGCAACTGTGAGAAGAGACATGGTCGTCATGCTACTTCTTGTGAAAGAACTACCTATTGGGAGGACTTGACAATACCCTGTACAATATGTACCAAGGCATCACTTCTGCGAAGGATCTCTGGGAATCCCTTGAGAAGAAGTACAAAACAGAGGATGCCGGTCAAAAGAAATTTATCGTGGGTAGGTTCCTGGACTAGAAAATGGTAGATTCAAGAACGGTAATCTCTTAGTTGAGTGAACTACAGTTGATCATTCATGAAATATTGAATGAAGGAATGAAACTCTGCGAGATGTTTCTGTTGGACAATTATGACCTATAGCGTCACTATTTGTAAAAGACATTGTGGTTTTTGTACAAATTAACTATGTGACAATGGAAATTGTTATTTTATCATTTTGTAATTAGATTACTTGAATATATAAATGATAAAAGTCCTTATAATTAGTTCTGGATTAATAAGATATGAGACAATATCAATCCACAAAGGTTTAATCATTAAATATCCTTAGTCGTAGTATTATCGAGACTTGACATCGATAATGCGAAATAGACTAGTATTACACTTGTGCGTGTTATGGAAGCGTAACAGCATAGTTCTCATATATTTAAGTATTGGATGCTTATGCAAGTGTGATAGGAGGTTGTGTTTACCGATGGTACGGAAACAGCTTCGCTATAGATAGACCCCTCAGAATCCCATTGGTAGTATGACTATGTGTCTATGGGAATCCGATTCAGGGTAGGTGTATTTGGTCTTAACCTGAGACTTGCATCGCTAATACTTGCGACAATCAATACGCTTTGGTTTTGGTCGTCCGGGATTTTAACAGGTTCTATATACGCCTCTTCTGGGTTTATTGAGAATCATAGTGTATTGGGTGTGATGTCAAGACGGAAGTATCACTTCAGTCATATGGAGATGATGATCACGCAGGGATACAGAACTGGTTCTCTATTATGTTGCAACTATCGAGATAATATGACAAGGTCATGATTATCCGATTATAGAGACTAGTTGCTTGTGATCCGATATATGCTTCGTACGGGGCATACACTATTCTAGCCCCAGGCCTTGCATGTGACATCAGATACTGGATCGCAATACGCAATACTATGTATACTACGCCTGTTATAGATTATATATATTCCTTAAAGAATATTTCTGGAGAATTGGGTAGGCACGGCGCTTTGCTAGAAGCCAATCATGTCTCGTAAATCCGTTAGAACATAGTACGGGTACGCACGTGCTCGGATAGTCCGACGATCGGATTTACTGCCAACATATCCAGAGATCTCATGGCTCGCTTCCCGAAGATTCACCGATGACGTATGACTCGAACATAATTAATCTGGGATTAATTAGAAGAGAGAAAATTAATCTCGGATTAATTGCAGAAAGATTTTATCTGAGATAATATTCAATTAAAAGAGAGAGAACAATTAATTCTGAATTAATCGATAAAATAATATATTCAATATATTAAATGAAATTAGATTTCATAACGGAATTGAAATTGGATTTTAATTCGGGCGAGCGAATTAATTTAGAATTAATTCGCAAGCGACTTAATAGTAATTTTGCTAGGCATAATTATTTAATTAAATTTGATTTAATTACGTCGCAACGGAAATTCCGTTAATTCAGAATTAACGAACCCGAGCCCGGAATGTGTTTGTGGGCCCACTCGGATTTTGAATCAAGTGGGGCCCACAACAAGTCACATCATTAGTCATTTGCTTAACTTTTATTTGATGGAAGTTAGTAGAGATTTTGAGATAACTTGTAAAACACATTTTGTTGAAATGTGAAAGACATTTTACTAACTAAGGTTTAGTATATGTCTTTGATTTTTGAAATCATTTTCACTTAGCAAAATTTTCACTCTCTTTTCTTCTCCAAAACCGTGACTCTCCCTCTCCCATTACTCTCCAATTGCCGAGAACAAGAAGGAAGAATAGGAAGAGTTTTGTTGCAAAATTCTTCCATTGCTAGCACCCAAAGAATCATACAAAGGTGATAGGGAAACCTTTCCCAAGAGTTTGGAATTCATTCATCAAGGCTTGGAGCTCAACATACAAATCAAGAGGAGCTTGAAGCAACTTCAAATCAGGAAATTTTTGAACTTTCCAACTGTTAGACAATTATGACCCATAGCGTCACTATTTCTAAAAGACATTGTGGTTTTTGTACAAATTAATTATGTAGCAATGAAAATTGCATTTTATCATTTTGTAATTTGATTACTTAAATATATAAATGATAAAAATCCTTATGATTAGTTCCGGATTATAAGATATGAGACAGTATCAATCCATAAAGGTTTAATCATTAAATATCCCTAGTCGTAGTATTATCGAGATTGGACATCGATAATGCGGAATAAACTAGTATTGCACTTGTGCGTGTTATGGAAGTGTAACAACATAGTTCTCATATATTTAAGTATTGGATACTTATGCAAGTGTGATAGGAGGTTGTGTTTACCGATGGTACGGAAACAGCTTCGCTCTAGATAGACCCCGCGGAATCCCATTGGTAGTATGACTATGTATCTATGGGAATCCGCATCACTGTAGGTGTATTTGGTCTTAACCTGAGACTTGCATCGCTAGTACTTGCGACTATCAATACGCTTTGGTTTTGGTCGTCCAGGACTTTAACAGGTTCTGTGTATGCCTCTTCTGGGTTTATTGAGAATCGTAGTTTATTGGGTGTGATGTCAAGACGGAAGTATCACTTCAGTCATATGGAGAGGATGATCACGCAGGGATACAGAACTGGTACTCTAAATGGTTGCAACCATCGGGATAATATGACAAAGTCATGATTATCCGATTAAAGAGACTAGTTGCTTGTAATCCGATATATGCTTCGTACGGGGCAGACACTATTCCAGCCCCAGGCCTTGCATGTGACATCCGATACTGGATCGCAATACACAATACTATGTATACTACGCCTGACAAAGATTATATATTCCATTAAGAATATTTCTGGAGAATTGGGTAGGCATGATGTTTTGCTAGAAGCCAATCATGTCTCGTAAATCGGTAAAAAATGTAGTACGAGGTACGTACGTGTTCGGATAGTCTGACAACCGGATTTACTGCCAACATATCCAGGGATCTCATGGGTCGCTTCCCGAAGATTCACCGATGACGTATGATTCAGCATAATTAATCTGGGATTAATTACAGAGAGATTTTATCTAGGATATAATACTATTAGAAGAGAGAGAACGATTAATTTGAAATTAATCGATAAAATAATATATTCGATATATTAAACGAAATTTGATTTCGACACGGAATTAAAATTAGATTTTAATTCGGGCAAACGAGTTAATTTAGAATTAATTCGCGAGCAACGTGAATAGTAATTTTGCTTGGCATTATTATTTAATTAAATTTGATTTAATTACGTCACGACAGAAAGTTCGTTAATTCGGAATTAGCGAACCCGAGCCCGGAATGTTTTTGCGAGCCCACTCCGATTTTGAATTAAAGTGGGGCCCACGAGTCACATCGGAAGTCGCATCACACATCACTTTAGTGATGGAAGTCAAATCACCTTTAAGTGATTGACAACCAGTCACTATTCATGATGGTGGTAGATGGAGGCATTTAATGTCATTTTCCCTCCTTTTGGAAGATGCTTTTTTGAAAGGCTTATACCAAAAGTTTGGTAACACTTTTGAGTTAGTTGTTTTTGGAAAACAAAAATCAAACAAAAGAAAACTCTTTCTCTCTCCCTAAACTCACAAAAACCGTGAGTCTCTAAAGAACATAGGAAAATTTGTAGTATTTTTCCTAAGCTAGCACTTGAAGAGAATCATTCAAAGGTGATAGAGAAACTTCTCCCTTGAGCTTGGAATCTAAAGATCAAAGCTTGGAGCTTGAAGATCTCATTCAAAAAGAGCACATTGGCCGAATTCTTGAAGCACTTCTACAAGGACAAATTTTTCTTCTCAACACTTCCAAAATTCGATCTTTGTAAGTATGATTCCGCCATACTTCTTATATGTATTCACCACATGTTTTTATGCTTGAATGATCTTAGGACAACTTTAGAAACCAACAATGGTATCATGGAGCCTAATTTGAGCATGAAAATAATTAGGGTAAAATTGATTTGAGCATGATTTGATAAAATTGATTGATTGAGTATGCTTGAATGATGATAACTTAAAGTTATGCATGATCAATTTGATGAAAATTTAATTGGATCAATTTTTGCCTAAAATATTGGCTTGGCCGAATATGAATGTTGCCCTAACTCATGGTATTTTTTGTTCTTTTGATCATTGGATGAGTTTAAAGACTTGGGAAATGTTGATTTGTAATTCAATCGGATTGAAAATGAAATCGGATATTAAAACCCACCAATGCCGTGAGTGATATAGCATGGAATGAGATGATTTTTGTTTCAAAATGTTGGACATGTGTTGAACAAATTAATGCATGATTAATGGATTATATTAGTATTTTGGAAATGTTAATTTAAAAAGATTAATCATGGCTAAACACTTTAATTAATTAAATTATGAAATTTTGAATTTTGAAATTTAATTAGTTGGGCTTAATTTAGAATTGGGCTTTAAACGTTGTATTTGGGCCTAATGGGCTTGGTTGGGCCAAGTTGGTTTAGGACAATTGGATTGGATCCAAATTGGGCCTAAACCATTCCATTAAGTCAAAATATAACAAATGGACCTTTTAATGTTTAATTAGGCCTAAATTGGTTTCTTGGCAAATAGGTGATTCCTTAATTGGGCTTTGGTATTTGGGTTTGACCCATATTGACCAAAGTCCATGCCTTAAGAAATTAATTGAAAGCCCATTGGACTTTAATTAAACAACGTTGGATGTTAATTGGGCTTTGAGACCCATTTAGATTAGATTTGGAATCTAAGTTGTAAAGGCGCATTAAAAAGTGTAGTTATTTAATTTGGAATTAAATACATAATTAGTATTGAATACGAATTAAATTAGATTTAAATTGTAGTTCGATATAATTCAAGAATTCGTACTTTGAGTACTTATTCTCAAACGAGTTGGACTCGCGCAAAATCAAATCGTTGTTTGAACATTGGATGATCACTTTATTCAAGATTAATTAATTGGATTAGATTGATTGAATAATATGCTTTGTGTGAATACATGGATGTGTTGAATGAATAACGTATATCAGATGGATATTAGAAGAGAAATGACAATTTTGGAAATTGTTGTAAATTTAGAATTTATTAAATTGGACCTGCGTGTCCAGCCTTATCTCTTTTGATTCTTTGTAATTCTCTTCTCACTAATTTCCCTCAATGTTAATGAGGTTTCTTTCATTGTATTATGTAATTGGGTAGAAGTAAGAATAGTGCTAGCCGGGGAGAGGAAATGGAGTGATTTGTTCTAGGAACAATCTGTGATATATCTGTCCGCATATCGTTATTAATTTACTTTCGCACCTTATTAGGCTTTTAGAATGCATGCTTAAGGGTGTATGATGAGACCTAACAAAGATAATAAATTGGTTGCTAATTTACGCGAAAAACCCTCAACAAAATACTAAGCGTTTTCCTTCCATTGAGTGATTCTTACTCAAGATCCAAGATTGGCACTGGTTTGTTGGCCAAAGTCAAGACCTTTGTCCATCGCGGATGTGTTTGAATCATGAAGGCTTTGTTGCATATCGTGTGTCTTGTCCAAGTTGTGATTTGTTGGCCAAAGTCAAGATCACTTATTGTCCATCGACATCGATTACGAAGCTTTCCAAAGTCAATGGGTTCCGCTTAACTAGAATCATTAAGCTTGTTGTGCCAAATCCAAGGCTTAGTTGATTTAGAGGAAAAAGGTTAGGAAAATATATTGGATATATTGGCATATATATTGTATATATGTTTCGGACTTGGAGGTCCACCTATCGGATCTAGGAATTGGATGAGATCCAATTGATCTTAGAGATCTACCTAGTTAAATATCATACAGCTTGTTGGCCAAAGTCAAGGTTGTGTGTTATTTAACGGGATCATAGTCCACTAGGAAACTAGGTTTCCCAAGTACTCAACAGAGGGTTAGAGGCTCGCCGAAAAATAGTGGGAGGCTAGTATTAAATTTGTAATTTCGTTCAAATACTTAGCTTTACGCGCTTTCAAATCATTTCGTCAATTATTTTATTAGTTGGACTAATATATTATTATTTTTCTTGTAACAGTTAGAATGTACCCATACATCGTTAATCGGATTGTTGGACTATTGCGGTTAAGATGACAGGAAAGTTAAGCATTATGGATATTGTCATGGGCGACAACGTCTTTAATGGCACAAACTTTCAAGACTGGGATATGAATCTCAAAATTGTTCTAGTATCCGAGAAGTTACTCTACACTATAGAGCGACCTCTTGGGCCTAAGCCCTGACCTGATTAGTTGTTTGAGCTAGAGCTTTTGAAGACTCATAGCGATGATAATACGACTGCTCAATCGGTAATGCTTGCCGCTATGACTCCGCAATTCCATCGTCAAAACAAGGGGTTGGATCCCTATGAGATGATGGCAAAGTTGCACGATCTCCACCGATCTAATCTTAGATCGCAAAGATACGAGTTTCAGAAGAAGCTCTTCCACGCTCACATGTCAGAGGGTACATTGTTGAGCACCATGTCTCACAGATGATTGCTGACATTGAGCAGCTCGGATAGATGGGCATAGTCTTCGAGGCTGAGACTTCAGTGGATTTGATCCTACAGTCTCTCCCCGACACTTGGAGTGGGTTTATCATGAACTAAAACATGTTGAACCAAGACCAAACTCTTGGAGAGTTGATGTCCACTCTGCGTGAGGCAGAAAAGGAGCTCCTTAAGGGCAAGAAGCGCGAGGCGCACTATGCTTCAACATCTCAGACTCCGAGGGCTTGGCCCAAGGCGACTGGAGGTGTTAAGAAGAAGAAGCATAAGAAGAAGGGCAAGGCCAAATCGTCAAAGGGTTCTGGGAAACCCAATGACAAATCCCAAGATGTATGCTTACAGTGCGGGAAGCGAGGTCACTGGAAGCGTGAGTGTTGCGAGTACAAGGCACACATGAAGGAAATCAAAGCGGGCAAGGCTCCGACTTCATGTATGTTTGTTATGGAAATAAACATGTCTACTACTAGTTTTAAAAATTGGATTTTTGATTCTGGTTATGGTAGTCACATATGTACTGATGTGCAGGATCTGCGGATTAGTAGGAGACTGACCTCAGGAGAGATTGACCTCCGTGTTGGAAATTGGACTCGAGTTTTCGTTTTGGCCGTGGGCACTTATGTTTTGGAACTGCCCTCGGGGCATGTACTTGAACTTATAAACTGTTATTTTGTACCTAGTTTGACTAGGAATATTATTTCTGTATTTATGTTAACCCAATGAGGGTATACTTTTGTATTTAGAAACACTGGGTGTTTTATGTATAAAAATGATATAGAAATTTGCACAGCTGATGCAAATAATGGTCTTTATATTTTGAATATAAATCAATCTCAAACATATAATGTAACAAACAAAAGGCTTAAAGTAAGTAACAAAGATGAAACTTACATGTGGCATTGTCGTTTGGGACACATAAACAAGACACGTATATCCACACTTTCGAAGAGTGGGTACTTGGACGGATTTGATCCAAATTCATATGACGTCTGCGAATCTTGTTTATTAGGCAAGATGCCTAAATCACCTTTTAGCGGTAAAGGTGCACGTGCCACCAAACTGTTAGCCCTCGTTCATAATGACGTATGTGGGCCCATGTCTAGCCAGGCTAGAGGTGGATATGAATACTTCATAACCTTTACGGATGATGCATCGCGTTATGGTTATATATATCCCTTAAAGAATATTTCTGGAGAATTGGGTAGGCACGACACTTTGCTAGAAGCCAACCATGTCTCGTAAATCCGTAAGAACCTGGTACCGGGTACGCACGTTCTCGGATAGTCCGATGACCGGATTTACTGCCAACATATCCGGGGATCTCATGGGTCGCTTCCCGAAGATTCACCAATGACGTATGACTCGAACATAATTAATCTGGGATTAATTAGAAGAGAGAGAAAATTAATCTCGGATTAATTGCGGAATGATTTTATCTGGGATAAAATTCAATTAAAAGAGAGAGAACGATTAATTCGGAATTAATCGATAAAATAATATATTCGATATATTAAATGAAATTAGATTTAATAACGGAATTGAAATTGGATTTTAATTCAAGCGAGCGAATTAATTTAGAATTAATTCACGAGCGATTTTAATAGTAATTTTGCTAGGCATAATTATTTAATTAAATTTGATTTAATTACGTCACAACAGAAAGTCTGTTAATTGGGAATTAACGAACCCAAGCCCGTAATGTGTTTACGGGCCCACTCGGATTTTGAATCAAGTGGGGCCCATAACAAGTCACATCATTAGTCATTTGCTTAACTTTTATTTGATGGAAGTTAGTAGAAATTTTGAGATAACTTGTAAAACACATTTTGTTGAAAGGTGAAAGACATTTTACTAACTAAGGTTTGGTATATGTCTTTGATTTTTGAAATCATTTTCACTTAGCAAAATTTTCACTCTCTTTTTTTCTCCAAAACCGTGACTCTCCCTCTCCTTTTACTCTCCAATTGTCGAGAACAAGAAGGAAGAAATATGAAGAGTTTTGTTGCAAAATTCTTCCATTGCTAGCACACAAAGAATCATACAAAGGTGATAGGGAAACCTTTCCCAAGAGTTTGGAATTCATTCATCAAGGCTTTGAGCTCAACATATAAATCAATAGGAGCTTGGAGAACCTTCAAATGAGGAAATTTTTGAACTTTCCAACATCCAAGAAACCGATCAATGTGAATATATTTCCGCTATATTCCTTTGAGTATTCACACCTATTACATGCTTATTAGATCTTGGGATTGATCTTAGAGACCAGCAGTTTCAAGTTGCCACAATTATTGAAAATTTGTCTCTATCATGGAAGGACTTCATGAGCTATCTGAAACACAAAAAGAAGCAGATGAGTCTTTAAGACCTTGCAGTTCAATTGAGGATCAAAAAGGAAAATAATAAGTCCGAGAATCCTAGCTACAAGACAATGGAGTCTAAGGCCAACATCATCGAGGATGGAAAGGGTAGCAAAAAGAAAAAGAACAGTGGAGCTGATTCATCACAAGCAAACAAGAAGTTCACGAGGAAGTGCTACATATGTTGGAAAAACGGTCACATGGAAAAGGACTGCAGAAATAAGAAGTCTCAGGACAAAGCCAAGAAAAAGAAAAATGAGGCTCATGTCTCTAAAGATGAGCTGCTAACTGATGAGATCTCATAAATGAACCTCTAAGTAGTTGTAATATAAGCCAACTTGGTTGGAAATTCGAGAGAATAGTGGGTAGACACGGGGGCTAGTGGTTCTAAAGATGACATCTAGAAAAGAGCTTTTATTGAAGAATGTTTTGCATGTTCCTGATATTCGAAAAAACTTGGTTCCAGGTTCACTCCTTAGCAAGAATGACTTTAAGCTTGTATTTATTTCTGACAAGTTTGTACTTACTAAAAATGATGTCTATGTAGGAAAATGATACCTCAATGAAGGCCTTTTCAAGTTCAATATAATGACTGTTAATCGACACAGTACTAATAATAAAGCTACATCTTCTGCTTATATTATTAAGTCACAAAATATATGACATGGGGATGTTAGGGCATGTTAATTATGATACAATGCGTAAATTAATTAACATTGACCTCATACCTAAATTTACAATTGATAACCAACATAAATGTGAATAATATGTTGAAGCTAAAATGAATAGAGCATCATTTCATTCCATAGAATGAAGTTCTGAACCCTTGGAACTTATACACACCCATGTGTGTGATATGAATGTTGCGCAAACAAGAGGCGGTAAAAAGTACTTTGTCACTTTTATCGATGATAGCACAAGATTTTGTTATGTGTATTTGCTGGGGAGCAAATATGAAGCTATTGAGATCTTTATACACTATAAGAACGAAGTTGAAAATCAATTTGGCAAGAAAATCAAAATAACCATGAGTGATATGGGAGGTGAATATGTGTCACCTTTCTGTGAATATTGTTCCAATCATGGAATTATTCACGAAACTACTGCTCTTTATTTGCCTCAACAAAACGGATTGTGGAGCACAAAAATTGAACGTTGAAGGAAATGATGAATGTCATGTTGACCAGCTTTGGTTTACCCTAGAACTTGTGGGCGGAAGCCTTGCTTTCCGCCAACTACGTTCTGAACAAGTTACCTCACAGAAGATTAGACAAGACACCATATGAATTTTGGAAATGTCACATACCTTCCTAAAAATATCTAAAAGTGTGGGGGTATCTTGTCAAAGTAATGGTTCATAAACCTAAGAAGGTTAGAATATAACCAAAGACTGTTGATTATATATTCATTAGATATGTTCACAATAGTAGTGCGGATCGATTCTTGGTACATAAGTCTGAAATTCCTGACATCAATCCAAATATGTAATTAAGTCAAGGAATGCGACATTCTTTGAAGAGATATTTCCTTGTAAAGAAAAATAAATAACATGGTCTCTCAAAATAATCATTGATACTACTACAAGTAGTGATCAATTTAACCAAGAATCAGGTCAACATAAAAATATTGAGGAAAAGAACCTAGACGTAGCAAAAGAGTATGAACGTCTAAGTCATTTGGACCTGATTTTCGGACATACCTGTTAGAAAATGAGCCTCAAAGCTATAAAGAAGCAATGTCATCTTCAGAGGCACCTTTGTGGAAAGTGGCTATGAATAGCGAGTTTGATTCTATCCTTCAAAATCATATTTGAGAGTTGGTTGATCTTCCTCCAGGTTATAAGCCGATGGGCTACAAATGGATTTTCAAACAGAAGATGAAGTTGGATGGATCAATAGATAAGTACAAGGCAAGACTTGTCATAAAAATTTATAGAAAAAAAAAGAAGGCCTTGATTACTTTGATACCTATTTACCAGTGACTCGTATCACGTCAATAAGAATACTTATAGCCATATCAGCTATATTTGGTCTTGAAATACATCAAATGGATGTGAAGACAGCATTCTTAAATGGTAAATTATATTAAGAGATTTACATGGAACAACCAGAAGGTTTTAATGTTCTTAGACAAGAACACAAGATATGCAAACTTGTAAAATCCTTATACGGATTAAAACAAGCACCTAAATAATGTCATGAGAAATTTGACAAAGAGATGTTGTCAAGTGGGTTTAAAATCAATGAGTGTGATAAGTGTGTATACACTAAATCAACTCAAAAATGATATATCATTGTGTGTCTCTACGTAGACGATATGTTTATAATTGGTAGTAATAATGAGATGATTCAGTTTACCAAGAAAATATTGACCAGTAAATTTGATATGAAAATTTAGGAGTAGCTGATTTGATCTTAGGAATTAAGATTTCCAGAACGTCAGAGGGGTATATATTATCTCAGGCTCATTATGTTGAGAAGATACTTGATAAATATAATAAAAGATATCTAAATGTGGCTAGAACTCATGTGGACCTAACTCTTCATTTATCAAATAACACTGGCTCAAACGTATCGCAATTGGAGTACTCGAGAATCATCAGAAGTCTTATGTATCTTACAAATTACACACGACCAGATGTCGCTCAAACTGTAAACAGGCTTAGCAGATATACGAGTAATCCAGGACATAACTGCTGGAAAATCATAGTAAGAGTTTTGAGGTATCTAATAGAAACTTCAAAATATAGTCTGCATTATACGGGATATCATGTTGTTCTAGAGGGATACACCGATACTAACAGGATATCTGATACAGTGGATTCCAAATCCACAAGTGGATTTATTTTCATGCTTGGTGGTGCAATCATGTCATGAAAATCTTCAAGACAAATGTGTATTGTCCGGTCTACTATGGAATCTGAGTTCATAGTGTTCGATAAAGTAGCGAAAGAAGTGGAATGATTTTGAAACTTCTTAGATGATATTCCTAATTGGCCAAAGCCAGTGCTAGCTATAAGCATACATTGTGATAATCAATCGAATATTGGGAGAGCCTAAAATATAATATATAATGGTAAGTCTCGACACATACGTCGAAGACACAATACCATAAGACAACTGCTATCAAGCGACATAATTTCAATAGATTATTCAAGTCGAAGCGGATCCATTTACTAAAGGTTTATCAAGAGAGCAAGTTGAGAAGTCATCAAGGGGAATGAGCTTGAAGCCTATAAATTAAGAATTGTCATTGTGGAAACCCAACCTAGCTGGTTAGAGATCCCAAGATCTAGGTTCAAAAGGGACAACTAAAACTTTGTGCAATTCAAAACAAGCACTATATAGTTTATACTCTTTCATATTCCACGCAGAGTGTTGTCTGTCAAAGTTAGGATAAGTTAAGGATTTTAATGATCACTATATTAGGAGAAGAGTCCTAATGGGGGTAATGGCAGATTACCTTTTTATAGTAGATCACATATTTCAAGTAAGAAATGAGGCTGTTTCCATTGGAATTTTTAAAGGCTTAATTCTCTAAAGTACTTTATGAAGCCAGGACCTATATTCATGGCCGAATTGAACATAACTGTAGAACGAGAAATGGTTGAAGTGAAGTTGTGTGTTGGAAATTTCTTGGTTTACATCAACATCGAAATAGTTCAAGATTATGGGTCATTGGTTCGCCAAGTAAATCCGATTATCATTCACTAGGAAAGGTTCAAGGTGAAAGCTACCTATTTTGATGCATTTTTATTTCACGAAAACTCTCTTAAATGTCTATATTAATATTTAGAGAATTGTGGGGGATTGTATTAAATTCTTTTAATATATATATATATGAGAGACATGTCCCTTAAGAAGTGTCTTATAGGAAAGACACAAGTTGAAGAGACATGTCCTCCAATTTGGAAGAACACATCTCTAGACAATAAAAGTATAAAGAAGGGATATAACCCTTAGGAGGGTTACACCCTAAACCAAAGGTTGCCCACAAAGGCACCATTTCATGCCTATATTGTTGTGATGCTTCAGCATTTGCAGCTGGCATGCATTTGCATGCT
Organism: Zanthoxylum bungeanum; assembly: GCA_019454045.1. Taxonomy (NCBI): domain Eukaryota; kingdom Viridiplantae; phylum Streptophyta; class Magnoliopsida; order Sapindales; family Rutaceae; genus Zanthoxylum; species Zanthoxylum bungeanum. The sequence goes on along the minus strand of SKCR01001818.1, from coordinate 14,118 downwards.
ATCATGCATGCAAATGCATGCTGGACTCCAACAAAGTCCAACATATATAAAGGAGGGTCTTGTGTTCATTTTGGACATCTAGAAATTCCAACATTCAATCGTTGTTAGGGATTCATTTTTTAAAGAGATAGTTTCAACCATTTGTCCTTGTTCAAGTTCTTGGAGAAATGAGTGCCCTTCTATATGAGGGAATCAAGTAATCATGAGAGAAAGTTAGCCACAAGACATCCGTAGAGTACCGAGGCGAGGCTAATAAGTTCTTAAGGACAGAGGCAACTCGACTTGATTGTAAATCATCATCTTCATCAGCAACTTTCAGATTTTTCTAAGTACTATATTTTTGGCATTTTTGATTGCATGCTGTGGAAGATTGATTGTATAATACATGTTAAACTTGTTAAAAAAAACACATATACGATAACATAATCATATCTGATTCGTCCAACCAACGGATATAAAAATTATCTTCTTATTCGTCCCTAATATATCGGATCCCTGTAAGCCCCCATCCCCAGGAGAATTTTTGTCATCCATATTCCTATCATAAACATTGTAAACATGAGGGGTTAAATTGAAATCAAAATAGAAATCAGTCAAATTTCAACATAACTCCTCAACTTTCTTGAATTTTTCCCCTCTGTCTTCAATTCGTTCCTTATCATTCAATCATTTGTTTTTAATTATTAATATAATTTATTCGTGGTTACAGATTTAAAATACCTTCGAATTTTCATTTTCCTGAATTGATTTAATTATTTTTTAAGCGACAGATTAATAAAAGAGAAAGAAAATAGAAGGAAGAAGCTAAAGTTAATATTCTTTTGAAGCTTAGGGAGACAGAAAAAACAATTATTGCAAACTATTCTTGGTTTTTCTTTCACATTTAACATATATATTATTATTATTTGGAGCCTCCACTACAAGTCTAAATTTGTTTATTTAAACTATAACGAAACAACATCTATTAAATATAGTTTGAAAATATGTCATAATTAGAGGCGATACTTATGTCCCATACAAAATTAAAATATTGTTATATATATATATATATACACACACACACACTTTAATTGATAATGAAAATAAGATAAGTTATGTCCCTATACATCTATGGGGGAATAGGTGTAATCTTGTAAAATTAAAAATCTACTCTATTTAAAAAAAAATTAAGTTGGAGTTTTAATGGCTAAGTGTAAACACCCTTAAGTTTAATCAATGTCACATTCTTAATCTAAGTAATAATTAAAGAGCTGAAAAATAAACAAACAATAAACACAATTAACATAAAGATTTTTAACAGGGTGGAAAGCTCTCAATAGAGAAAAATCACTCTCGGTAAAGGTTACCATCCAAATTCACTATGTAGAGAAAACTTACAGTGATGGTCTATGACAATAACATTATCAACGCAAATACCTATTGTAGGCATTGTATTTTTGCATGTGAAACCCGATGATGAGTCTCATTTGGAGGCACTACCTTTTGAGTCACGGAAGCCGCGGGAAACGGATATCGGAAGGGGAAATCAGAATAAACAAGGTTCATGTTTTCGTTCGTGCTGCATTCATGTATACGTTCGAACGCCAAACAGATTGCGGGCGTTCGTGTCGCGTTCGAGGAAGCGTTCGAACGATGTCGGTAATTCTGGTTTTGTTGCTAACCTCACACCCAAGCCCAATTAGCTCCCCAAAGCCCATAAAACACATCCCAATTTAATTAAATTAAACATTGAATTAAATAAAATATTTAACCATTTACCAATTAAATAAAACACAAAATATAATCATACCTAATTAAGATAAATCAAATATATTAACTTCCTAACTAAACAAATCACATACTAAATTAAAAAGATGTCATGCCTAATTAAAATCAATCATAACCAATCTAAAGATATTGTATTCCTAATCTAGCCAAGATTTGTCCCCCCTCAATCTAATCCTTTCCTTGTCCAACCCAAATCAAATCCTCCCTTTAATGCACCAAATCCCTTCCTTGTGAGATAAGGTGAAGCCCTAACCCTTCTCTATATAAACAACCCCCAACCAAAGCCATCCTCTCCTGGACACAATATCATTCACGGTAATAGCATAAAGAATTAAAACAATTTCTCTCCTACACCTCCTTCAATAACCGAAGCACACATATCTCTCAAATCACGCCCAAACAACAATAATTTAACCCCTAAAACAGCAGCAAAATACACTTAAAACATTCCCTAAAAACCTTAAAGTAATAACATAAAAAACTGCATTCATAATCCTTAAAATAATCACACAAGAAAATAACCCTCAGCCAACTCTCAAACGACTTCAATCGTCGCACCTAAACCCTACACCATTCACGCCCACTTCGCTAATCACATCTCTCACAAATTGCCTCCAATTGCCGCACCTTGCCCTTTGCCACCTGCCAACGTTCACGCCTAGCATAACACCTGGCCCTCACCCCCACGTTCCCACTCTTCACGCCTAACAAACCTGCTCCACGTTCAGCTTCACGCACCAATTCACAGCCACTCAGCCCCCTTGACCACGTTGAAGCCACGCCTAAAACACACTACACTCACGCGTACTGCCTCTCAAGCCTAAGCCTGTCTCCACACGTTGCACGCCTGCCATTAAACCACACCCCCGCAATCCCACCAACCGACACACACTCACCAACTTCACACAATAAACAAACTGCCCCTTAATTGACATCAAAACAGTGACCAAAACCAGTCCTAAATAGCACCCCCTAAAGTACCGAAAATCTACCCAATTAACAGCCAAAACCAGTCCAGAAAACCACCCCAAAACTGCACCTTGAAACTGCCCAAAACAGTCCACAAATCGACCAAAACAGTGACCTGAAACGGAACAACGAAACAGCAGCAAAACGGACTTAAAACAGCAGCCCAAGCATCAAAACAACGAGGGAAAACATTGAGTAGACGAATTGGAAAAGCATCGGATCAATCTCCCTTCCAACGGACGTGTAACGCCCTTTCTTAGACGACAAAAGAGGTTAGACCTGAGGGCACCTTTTTTTACTTATCTTCTTTATCTTTGTTTTATTTATTTTGATATATAATTGCATGAGAGTCATTTGAAGCATGATGTGATTGTTGGATGAGCGGGATATGTGTTCCCTTTTGTGGTATATCGGATGGAAACCCGGACGTAAATTCCATAGCCGATTCCGAATGGACGGTAGTATGGTCTGCACTCGGGATACAATGCCACGTACCACTTAAGATACACATATCTCGTCTCATCCAAATTTGTATTTGAGCATGTTATAGTCTTTAGGTTTTTGTTTATTATTTAAAGCATGGTTTAATTTAGTTTGTCATTTATTTGTTAAAACATGTTTAGGTTGTTCTTTATGCATGTTCTTAGTTTATGATGCGTTTGGGTAATGATTTATACATGTTGATTTAATGGTTCAATATGCTTGTTATGTTACATTGCGTGGAATTAATTGGATGAAAGCATGTTAGATCTAAGTACCCTTGAGCATGAATGTTGAATAGATTCGGTTAGTTTATTGCACAAATTATATCATCACAAGTGACATAAGTAAGGGACCATTCCGAACCCAACGGTTTGAGGTCTTCCCTTGCGAGGGGTGAGTGTGGCCTTAAATCTTTGTCCCGGTTCACACCGGGTGGCGACTCCATGTTATTACGTACTCCAACTAGGCCGCGAGCCTAGAACAGTGTCGCCCAGGTTCTGTTGTCTACAGTCTGGCGACTCCACTGGGGATAGAGAATCGGCCCCGAAATATTGTCTTGTAATGTTTGGATTTATGTTTTAATTGACCGTGTCTATAGTGGATGAAGTGAGGGTTTAATCAAAGGCATTTTGAGGCTAGGTAATGGTTTGGTGTCTTCCTTCATTCACTACCTTCTAGAAGGAAAAGCTGTGAAGGCACCTATATGGCCATCTACTCGTAGCCTATTGCGATGGACTAATTTGGAGGACTCGTTGTTTATTCCTGACACCAAGCGATAAGAGCCTAATAGGCTTGGGTATTTAAGTGAGCCTCACTCCACCTTCCCTCTGGGGAATCTACAACGGGAAATCCATTTGACATTCCGTCACACACCATAGCTCATTGGCACGTACCTTAGTGTATAAAAAAGGGTGCGCTCACTTGGTCGCTCGAACCCTTGAGTGGGGAGACCTAGTTGTGGGCCATCCTTCGCTGGTGAGAGCCTTTGTCTATACTCCTACGAACCCACCCATAGACCGAGTTTGCATGGTTAAAGTAACAATTATTTCCTTGAGTATGTGCTAGTGGACCATCCTCATTTAGATGCAGTTGGACCATTGTCAGAAATGCGGACTTGCTGGGCCATTTAAACTGGGGCAAGTTCGTACCTTATGACCATTGGGCCAAAGCTTCTGAAATGTTGATGGGCCATTCTGTAGAAATTATTACTCTATGTTTGCATTATCTTTCTTTTATGCTTGTGCTTGGGAACATCATCGTTTGGATCCATTTGGACCATTTGTCATGAGATGTGAACTCGTTGGGCCGTTTAAACTGGGACGAGTTCATTCCTATGACAGTTAGCCCAAAAGCTTCTAAAATGATAGTGGGCCGACTTGTTTGAAAATTTTAGTTGATTTAGTATGTTATATATGCATCTCATGCACCCCATGCATACATACATCATGTTAACCCTTGTGTTCTGAAAACCATCATAGATTCCCGTTGGGTTAGAAAAAAGGGAAGACTCACCAAAATACTGAGAACAGACATGAGTGAATCAGATATTGAGGTATCTCGGATAGATCAGTTGGAAAATGGCTTTGCCAAGATTACTGAACAGTTGCAAGCCTTGACTACTGCCATGACAAATATGGTTGTGCCCCGTGCCGGGGGAAATTCTGAGAATGTGAGGCGTGATGAGCCTTCGAATGGGTTGGGGGATGATGTCCCCACTTTTGATGATGACATGGCAGAATATGCAACAGGCAGAGTGATTGGGTCTCAGGTAGAATTTCAGAAGCTTCGGGATCAGGTTGAAACAGTTACCCGCAAAATGAGGGGTAAGAACGGGATTTGCTAGATTATGAGGCAATGACCTTCGGAGAACAGCTGCCAGCTCAGTTTAAAATGCCCGACATGGCCAAGTTTAATGGGAACGGAGACCCGAGGGTCCATCTGCAGCAATATGTCTCAGTCATGAGTTCAATGGGCCTATGACAGCGCCAAGTCCAAAAGATGTTTGGGATGTCACTCGAGGGGGCACCTGAGGTTTGGTATCATAGCCTTGAGAAGAAGGTTAAGGAAGATTGGAAGGAACTAGCTGATGCTTTTCTGAAGCAGTATGTTACAGACTTAGAAATTGACTTGTCACTCCGTGATTTGGAGAACGCTAAGCAGAAGCCGGAAGAAAGCTTCAAGGAGTATGTAGACCGCTGGAGAAACCAGCTTCTGAAAATGCAGACTCGGCCCTCTGAGAAGGACCAGATTAAAGTGATCATCAAGGGCACTAAGCCCTCGATCTACAGCAAGTTGAGGAGGATGACCTCCATGATTGTTGATTTCCGACAGTTGAGGGAAACTGTCATGGACATTGAAGAAGAGGAGGCGGAAAACCCGAAAGTTTTATGGCCAGAATAGAAGGAATTTTGGGGGACATCCTGAAGCCAAGTCTTCCAGTGCTGAGGTCACTGCCATCAGGAACAGACGTTTCTCCAACTTGGGTAGACCTCTATCAAAGGTGTTTGAGAAATTGAAGATGCAAGGACTCCTGAAACCCTTGGAACCTAAACCATTCCCCAGCCCTGTGCCGCACTACCTTGACTTGAACTTATTCTGTTTTTTTTCACCAGCAAAAGGGTCACGAAACTGACAACTGCCCCCGCCTTAGGCATGAGATCCAAGACCTGATTGACACCCACAAAATACCTGACCTAGAAAGAGAGCAACCCAGCACACACAGGAATCCTCTACCAAATTACCACTCCGTCCCACCACCATGATCAACTTTGGCTTGCCTGAAACCTTTGTCCTCCAAACCCTCAACCACCAAGCTTTTCACATAGGGATAAGGATAATAACAACGAAGAACCAGAGGCTGAGAAAGAAGGCACTGCTGTTTCTCCAAGTTTATCTTGCATTTTTAATAAAGACATTGATTTTGTTTGCTTGTTCGAACCTTTTCTCAACAATAATAAAGTTCACTTCGCTTACTTGCTTGAATCTCAACTTCTCAACTTGCAACATGAGTGCATGTGACAAAAGCATTCAATCTTGGTACTATGATACTCAGAACGTAGGGAATCCTCAGAAGAAGCAAGCAGAAAAGATAAGTTGGCCATTCAGAAATTGGGAAATGAAGACAGTGAGACTGTTAGACTTGGAAAGGGAATGAGTTCACGAACCAATTAGTGTAGACAGATTGAAGCAGTAATTTGCCTAAGGAAGAGAAGACCGGGCTGTCACTGAGGAAATTGACCGAAGACCCAACCCAACGGGATAGGAAACTCATGCATACACGTAACATATTTTGCATCCTTTTTTTGTGTTTGTTTTTTTTATATTAACAGGTTTCGAAGAAAGAAATAGAGAAAAGCAGCAAAGGCAAGCTAGTCAGAAACAGCAACAGTACAGTTTCAGGAATGAATCCAGGGAATGAATCTCTCAGAATTTGGAATGAATCCGGGGAATGAATCTCTCAGATTTTGGAACGAATCCAGGGAATGAATCTCTCAGAGTTTGGAACGAATCCAGAGAATGAATCTCTCAGAATTTTGGAATGAATCTCTCAGAATTTTGGAACGAATCCAGAGAATGAATCTCTCAAGAATTTGGAACGAATCCGGGGAATGAATCTCTCAGATTTTGGAACGAATCCAATGAATGAATCTCTCAGAATTTTGGAATGAATCCAGGAATGAATCCCGAGGGTCGAGGCCCACATCAGTATCGGTCTGGGGGCGAGGCCTATATCAGTAGTAGTTAGGGCCGAGGCCCACTTCAGCATCAGTTTTAGGAATGAATCCCGAGGGTCGAGGCCCACATCAGTATCAGTCTGGGGGCAAGGCCCATATCAGTAGCAGTTAGGGCCGAGGCCCACTTCAGCATCAGTTTTAGGAATGAATCCTGAGGGTCGAGGCCCACATCAGTATCAGTCTGGGGGCGAGGCCCATATCAGTAGCAGTTAGGGCCGAGGCCCACATCAGCATTAGTTTGGGGACGAGTCCAGGGCCGAGGCCTACATTAGTATCAGTTTGGGGATGAGTCCCAGGGCCGAGGCCCACATCAGTATCAGTTCAGGGGCCAGGCCCACATCAGCATCAATATCAGTTTAGCCGGGAATGGCACTCCAAGAATGGAAACCAGTTCGAGAATGAACAAGCCGGGAATGGCACTCTAAGAATGGAAACACAGTTCGAGAATGAACAAGCCGGGAATGGCAATCCAAGAATGGAGCAGAATTCAAGAATGAACAAGCCGGGAATGACACTCCAGGAATGGAAATACAGTTCAGGAATGAACAAGCCGGGAATGGCACTCCAAGGAATGGAAGCACGGTTCGGGAATGGACCACCTTACAGTAACAGTTTGGGAATGGACACCTCACAGTAACGGTTGGTTCGGGAATGGACCACCTTACAGTAACAGTTCGGGAATGGACACCTCACAGTAACGGTTCGGGAATGGACCACCTCACGATAATAGTTGGGAATGAACACCTCACAGAACGGTTCGGGAATGGACCACTCACATAACGATTCGGGAATGGACCACCTTACGGCAACGGTTCGGGAATGGACCAACTCACAATAACGGTTCGGGAATGGACCAACTCACAGTAACGGTTCGGGAATGGACCAACTCACAATAACGGTTCGGGAATGGACAACATCACAACACGGTTCGGGAATGAACCAGGGGTCGCAGCACCTCACCACCTAAATCAACTCAACACGTGGAAAGTCAAGTGGCAGTTGGCGAGCCAGGTAAGTGAAAATGCATTGCATAACTTTGATAGGATTGTCACTGTTGCACATTACACAAGTCCCATCAAAGTGGGGGCGACTGTAGCATTGTATTTTTGCATGTGAAACCCGATGATGAGTCTCATTGGAGGGAACTACCTTTTGAGTCACGGAAGCCGCGGGAAACGGATATCGGAAGGGGAAATTCAGAATAAACAAGGTTCACTATTTTCATTCGTGTTGCGTTCATGTATACATTCGAACGCCAAACAGATTGCGGGCGTTCGTGTCGCGTTCGAGGAAGCGTTCGAACGGTGTCGGTAATTCTGGTTTTGTTGCTAGCCTCACACCCAAGCCCAATTAGCTCCCCAAAGCCCATAAAACACATCCCAATTTAATTAAATTAAACATTGAATTAAATAAAATATTTAAACCATTTACCAATTAAATAAAACACAAAATATAATCATACCTAATTAAGATAAATCAAATATATTAACTTCCTAACTAAACAAATCACATACTAAATTAAAAATATGTCATGCCTAATTAAAATCAATCATAACCAATCTAAAGATATTGTATTCCTAATCTAGCCAAGATTTGTCCCCCCTCAATCTAATCCTTCCTTGTCCAACACCAAATCAAATACTCCCTTTAATGCACCAAATCCCTTCCTTGTGAGACAAGGTGAAGCTCTAACCCTTCTCTATATAAACAAACCCCAACCAAAGCCATCCTCTCCTGGACACAATATCATTCATGGTAATAGCATAAAGAAGTAAAAACAATTTCTCTCCTACACCTCCTTCAATAACCGAAGCACACATATCTCTCATTCACGCCCAAACAACAATAATTTAACCCCTAAAACAGCAGCAAAATACACTTAAAACATTCCCTAAAAACCTTAAAGTAATAACATAAAAACCTGCATTCATAATCCTTAAAATAATCACACAAGAAAATAACCCTCAGCCAACTCTCAAACGACTTCATTGTCGCACCTAAACCCTACACCATTCACGCCCACTTCGCTAATCACATCTCTCACAAATTTGCCTCCAATTGCCGCACCTTGCCCTTTGCCACCTGCCAACGTTCACGCCTAGCATAACACCTGGCCCTCACCCCCACGTTCCCACTCTTCACGCCTAACAACCCTGCTCACGTTCAGCTTCAGCACGCACCAATTCAAGCCACTCAGCCCCATTGACCACGTTGAAGCCACGCTTAAAACACATTACACTCACGCGTACTGGCCCTCACGCCTAAGCCTGTCTCCACACGTTGCACGCCTGCCATTAAGCCAACACCTGCAATCCCACCAACCGACACACACTCACCAAAAGAGGTTAGACCTGGGGGCACTTTTTTACTTCTCTTCTTTATCTTTGTTTTATTTATTTTGATATATAATTGCATGAGAGTCGTTTGAAGCATGATGTGATTGTTGGATGAGCGGGATATGTGTTCCCTTTTGTGGCATATCGGATGGAAACCCGGACGTAAATTCCATAGCCGATTCCGAATGGACGGTAGTATGGTCTGCACTCGGGATACAATGCCACGTACCACTTAAGATACACATATCTCGTCTCATCCAAATTTGTATTTGAGCATGTTATAGTCTTTAGGTTATTTGTTTATTATTTAAGCATGGTTAATTTAGTTTGTCATTTATTTGTTAAAACATGTTTAGGTTGTTCTTTATGCATGTTCTTAGTTTATGATGCGTTTGGGTAATGATTTATACATGTTGATTTAATGGTTCAATATGCTTGTTATGTTACATTGCGTGGAATTAATTGGATGAAAGCATGTTAGATCTAAGTACCCTTAGCAGAGAATGTTGAATAGATTCGGTTAGTTTATTGCACAAATTATATCATCACAAGTGACATAAGTAAGGGACCATTCCGAACCCAACGGTTTGAGGTCTTCCCTTGCGAGGGGTGAGTGCGGCCTTAAATCTTTATCCCGGTTCACACCGGGTGGCGAATCCATGTTATTACGTACTCCCAACTAGGCCGCGAGCCTAGAACAGCGTCGCCCAAGTTCTGTTGTCTACACCTATACTATAATCACTACAAGAAAACGGTCTTTTAGCGTCGCCAAACATCGAGCTAAAAAAGGTCAACATCGACGTTAAAGGTTTTTGCGTCAAAAAGAGGCGACGCGGGAAATGGATGCCAAATGATAGTCGAGGAAACGTTTTAGCGTCGTTGAAGAATAAACGACGCTAAAAAAATCTGCATCGCCATTTTTCGTCGATGAATACAGTATTAGATGTCGTAGAAAGTAATGATTTCGTGTTGCATAATTTAGGTGACGTTAAAGATCTAAGGCTTTTCGTGATGCCTATTAGGCATCACTAAAAGTGCACAACTACTCGCGTCACATTTTATCTTGTCGATGCCAAATTCAGAGGTTTAGTGTCGCTAAGATGATGACGCTAAATAATTTTAATTTATTTAAAAATATATATATAATATTATTAAATTATATTAAAATTATCATTATATGTATAATGAAATTAAAATTATATATATTAAATAAATAAAACATTAATAATATTTTATTTTAAAAATTAAATTAAAATTATTTTATATATAAAAAAATAATTTTTTTATTATATAAAATAAAAAAATCATGTAGGACGATTGGTCACTGACAGTGCTGCATCTCTCAAGCCTGGAAGAACTGTGGAGGTCGATCCTGCAACACTGCTTTGAGAAAACGATCTCTCCACAAGCGCCCACAATTGGGCCACTTCCCAATCGTGCTCTCTATTCTCATCTTCCAGCTAGCTCAGCCGGTCTTGAGTCAGCTTCAACTGTTCCCTCAAAACAGTGACCTCCTCTGAGGAGCCACATGATCAAGAAGTAGTCGTTGCTGCCTTCCGATAAGTGCCAAATCCGATGTTATAAGAGGTGGTATTCTGGAACACTTGACGCCAAAGCTTCTAATCAGCCAAATGACGATTGCCCTATGTAAGGTTCTGTGTCTGGAAGTCCACCATGCGTTCCAATATTTAAAGATTTTGTGTTAGTGAAAATTACTGAAATTTTACATAATTTATCTTACATAGCACTCTCTGGCGGCATAGTTCACCCAACCTTTATTTGGAGTGTATTGGTGAGTTGGAAAAAAATCTGACATCCGGAGGGACTACAACACCTTTCATGTGCTGTTTTACTGCAGATGAAAAATATTAATTATCATTTAAATATTATTAAAATACAGTTAAGTAAACATATATCTACTTACCTCGGAGCATTCGCCGTGATGCATGGAAAAAGGCTTGAAGCCTCCAACATGGTTGAACCGCAGATTCTATTGGTTCACCTTATTCTGCTTATAAATTTTCCTTAAAACAAAAGGTTAGTTTCTATTTTACTATAAAATGAAATATTATAGAAATTTAAGACTTATCGCGTATTCATCTGAAACCCATATAGCGCACAAATACCCATAATCCTTCCCTCTGATGTCATACGACCGATGAAAAATAGCATTATCCGCACCATGCTTATCAAAGATGGGCTAGAGTCTTTTCGTGCGGTAGTTCGAATATGCCTTGCCCATACACTGGTCGATGTACTCGACCACATACGGAGTGGTCAAGTCAACGTCGAATCAATCATGCACAAAAAAAATACAACTGTTAAGGGCTTAATTTTAAAAAATAAAAATAAAAATTGATGTTTAAAATGGTACTTACTGACAAAACTGCGAGCAAGTAGTGTCGCGTCTGCTCCGGTATCTTCTTTCGGCACGTGTACTGCTAGGCAGTATCACAACGCCTAATAGTCCCAATTGCGTTGGTGAACTTTGGATTTTGCCATCTTAGATGTTTCTCTCCATTGTCGGATATGTGTATCAATATCCATCTGTGGGCGTTCACGTGACGTGACAACTCCAAACCCCTTATATCAACTTGAGTTTGTAACGACCGGTAATCTCATCGACCGTCTATCAGTAATCTCGACTACTATTTTATTATGGGACGAATATTCATAATATACATTCTGGTGAACACATATACACTCATGAAGTGACTTTGGGGACAATCAACATTCCTCGAAGTTCCGATACAGAATTGTACGATATTTTACTCCAGATATTCCACGATGCTTGAGCCATAACTTTCTCATACCAACTCCGATTTTAATTAATTGTATATCGTCGGAAAGTTGAGATCAAGACCTACAACTTCCGCGTTGAATATTTTTTCAAAACCAAAGCAGAAATAGGTAAAAAATACAAGTCAAAATTCTGGATGAACAGTGCTCGGACCTATCTAGATAATTCTTCAAGTTTCTACATAATTCTTCAAATAAAAATTACAAATGGCCCATAGTATAAAAAAGGGATATTATTTCTTCATCCCAAAAATGGGAATTTTGTAAAGAAAGAGAGAGGGAGGAGAAGAAGAATAAGAAGAGAAGGAAAAGAAGAGAGAAAGAAGAGGAAATAAGAAATATAGAAAAGGCTTAGGAAATCATGGGAAACTTAGAAGATGAAGGAAACAACAAGAAAGAAGGTAAGACCCATTTGATCCAAAACTTGGTTTGTTGGATTTTGAGAAAATGATGATGGAATAAGATTATTAGCATGTTAAAAATTGCATTTTGGTGATTAGTAGGAAAAGAAATTGATGGTAGAACTAAGTGTTCAAATTTTGAGAACATTAAGAATTTAGCTAAAAAAACAAGAGAAATAAGATTAAAGGATTGTTGATTATGATAATTTGGTAGAGAAAATGAGAATGTGAAGTTTATTGGAGTGGTTTGTGTAATAATTTTGATAGAGAAGTGTTGGTGATTCATTTGGAGTAAGATAGGATTTAGGAAGCAAGTTAGAATCCTGGAAAAAGGGTCAGCATCGCGACGCACAAGGGTTTTCATCACGACGCGTACTGGGGAATTCATGAGATTCATTTCTGGAATGGCCGCGTCGCGACATGACCTGGAAATGTTCAGGTATCCTTTCTAGAATGGTGCGTGTCGCGAGGCGTAAGTCTTTGTGTCGCGATGCAAAGACCAGAACTTCCCCAAATCAATTTTAAACCATTCTGGTTTTACCCTAACATGTTAGAGTTCACCCTAAGGGTCTCGTATCAACTTGTATGTATATATTACATCATGATATAAGCACGATAAACCTCGAGGTGGTATCACTCACTTGAATAAGGAAACTTAGCTTGATTCCGATGTATATATTCTTTAGTCCATTTTCTAATCGAGATTATCAATAATAGATCATCGCAGGAACCACATGTTTCTTCAGCAAAGTGAAGAAAGACTAACGGGACTCCAAAACTGTGAGTGGATATTTTTCATTAAAATTGACTTTTATTATGTTTTTTTTTACTTATCAGACTTAGTTTTACGTTTCTAGGGTGTTGGTTGATTTTATTATAGTTATTTCAGGTAAGATCGTGTTTTAAGATACGTTTGAGAAAGAAATGTTTTCAAAGTATGATTTTATGTTTTCGAGGCATATGGGAAAAACCCACCTCAGTATGTAACATGGAATTGACGAATGACATGTGCACATGTAGAGGACTGAGGGGTAGCGATACGTAACGCCCCCAGATCCTAGTTCAAGACTAGGGATGACAGATGTCCATAGATCCTAGTTTCAGAGCTTGAAGGGTAGCATAGATCCGCACCCCCAGTTCTAGTTTCAGTGGCTTGGGGACGACGATACGTAATGCCCGAAGACCACTAGTTTCAGGGACATTAGTGACATGCTTTGGGGGACGGCGATATGTAACACCCCAAAGTCATGGATTTCCATTCCTGACTCTAATTAGGCGTATGGGGATGGCGATACGTAAAGCCCCATACGTCAGGTTTTCAAATACAGAGACCAGTTTTTAGAAACAGTTTTCAGTTGCAATTTTTAGAAAAAAATTCCAGAGAAAGGCTTTCTAGAAATAAAAATTTTCAGAGAAAGCAGTTTATAAGAGATTTCCAGAAAAGCATGTTTTAGAAAAGTTTTCCAGAAAGAAAGAAGTTGTTTTCAAGTTATGAATGAGATTTTTAGAAAAGATAAGTTTTACAAAAGAGTTTTCAGAAAAGAGTTCAGAGTTTTCAGACCAAAAAAGAATTTTTCATAATAAGATATTTCTGAACTTTGGTTTTAAAAACAAATATTTTCATAACAG
>SKCR01001817.1:0-74435 GCA_019454045.1 Zanthoxylum bungeanum | reverse complement strand
ATCTAATTCTTCAGTCCATACCAAAAGACTTCTCTAACTTTACTATATAGTTTCATCTGTCTAATAAAGAAGCTACTTTAGCATAATTGCACAATCTGATAAAGCAAGCAGAGAAGGACTTGAAATCAAAGATTAAAACCTCCGCCATGCTTACGGGTACGGACCTGAAGCCACGAGGCCCAAAGAAAATTAAGGGCAAGGCCAAGGCTCCAGATTACCTAAAGCCCAATGGTAAGATGGAGAAGAAAAAGGGAAAAAGGAAATGTTTCTTTTGTGGAAAGAAGGGTCATTGAAAGAAATACTGCAGATCCTTGAAAACCAATGAAGCCAGGGAAGCCCAAGAGACCAAAAAGCCCAATACTTCAGGTATGTTGTATATGATTGAACTATATTCTCAAAACTCTGAACCTTCTACTTCGGTGCTTGACACCGGTTGTGGGACTCACTTGTGTAACAATGTGCAGGGCCTGAGAAACAGTATGAGACTTCGTCATGGGAGGTTGACTTTCGCATGGGTAATGGAGCAAAATTGGCTGCATTGTGCGTGGGGACTTATTCATTAGTTTTTCCGAATGGTTTAGTTTTAGACTTAGAAGATTGTATTTATGTACATTCTCTTGTAAAGAACATCATTTCAATTTCTTCTTTATGTAATAAAGGCTTTTCATGCCTAATAAGTTGTAATGAATGTTCTATTTATTTCAATGAAATAAATTATGGAGATTGTATTTTGAATAATGGTATCTATGTCTTACAAACTAACAAAGAATGTTCAACCTATAATATATACAACGTTAACTCGAATAATCTCAATGAATCATTTCTATGGCACAATCGCTTAGGTCATTTCAATGAAACAAGATTAACTAAGCTACATAAGGATGGGTATTTCAGACCCTTCAAATATGAACCTTATGGAACTTGTGAGTCTTGTTTACTTGGTAAAATGACCAAATTACCCTTCAAAGGTAAAGGACAACGTGCAGCGGAGACACTAGAACTCATACACTCTGATGTATGTGGACCAATGTTAGTCACCGCTAGAGGTTACGTTTATCGATGATCACTCACAATATGGGTATGTGTACAATATGCGGTACAAATCTAAAGCTTAAGAAATTCAAAGACTTCAAAGCAGAAGTAGAAAACCAGTTTAATAAAACTATTAAGTCATTAAGGTCTGACCGAGGTGGTGAATACTTAAGCGACGAATTTCAAGATTACTTGAGAGAAAATGGCATTATTTCCCAATGGACTCCTCCGGGAACTCCACAGCATAATAGGGTCTCTGAAAGGAGAAATCGGACATTATTAGATATGGTCTGATCAATGAAGCCAGGCACGGATCTACCTCTTTCATTTTGGGGTCTTGCTTTAGAAATCGCAACACTACTACTAAACCAAGTTCCTTCCAAGACTATTTATCAAACACCATATGAGTTATGGTCTGGAAAACGTCCTAGTCTTAGTTATCTAAGAGTTTGGGGATGTGACGCATATGTCAAGCTCACACAAACTAACAAATTGGATGATAGGGCAGTTAAATGTAAGTTTGTAGGATATGCCTTGAACTCAAGAGCATACGTGTTCTACGTCCCAAATGAACAAAGAATATTTGTCTCACGAAATGCTAAATTTCTAGAGAATGAATTCCTTCTCAAGAAATATAGTGGGAATAGACTTGACCTCGATGAGGTATAGAAGAACAAACTAACATAGAACTAAACCCCAGGCACCTCAAAAGGGCAGCGTCGGAACAACCACAAGGTTATGAACTTATAAGGTCTGGTAGGGAAAGATATGAGCCTGAAAGATATGGTTTCCATACTGATGAGGAACATGATCAGGTCATTGATAATGACGATCCCACCAGTTATGACGAAGCAATGCGTGACATTGATTCAGTCAAGTGGCTTGAGGCCATGAAATCCGAAATAGACTCTATGTATCAGAATCAAGCCTGGGACTTGGTGGATGCACCAGAAGGGATAAAACCCATAGGCTGCAAGTGGATTTACAAGTGTAAATCTGATGCAGAAGGCAACATCCAAACCTATAAGGCTAGGTTGGTGGCGAAATGTTATAGACAAATCCAAAGAATTGACTATGATGAAACCTTCTCACCTGTTGCAATGATAAAGTCCATTCGAATTTTACTGGCACTAGCTGCACACTTTGATTATGAGATTTGGCATATGGATGTCAAAATAGCTTTCCTTAATGGGAACCTCATAGAGGAAGTCTATATGACGCAACCTGAGGGGTTTGCATCTAAGGATGATCATAATAAAGTATGCAAGCTTAAACGATCCATTTATGGACTCAAGCAAGCCTCCAGAAGTTGGAATATACGATTTGATGAGACAACCAAAGAATTTGACTTCATAAAAAATGTAGACGAGCCTTATGTTTACAGGAAAAGTAGTATGAGTGTTGTTGTATTTCTTGTATTATATGTCGATGACATATTAATCATTGTGAATGATATTCCCATGATGCAAGCCACCAAGCAATGGTTATCTCAGAATGTTTCCATGAAAGATTTGGGAGAAGCAGCCTACATCCTCGACATTAAGATCTACCGTAATAGATCTAAAAGGTTGTTAGGACTTTCTCAATCTACATACATAGATAAAGTTTTGAAAAGATTCCAAATGGAAGATTCCAAAAGAGGTAATTTACCTACTTGTCATAGAATCAATTTTCTAAGGAGCAATGTCCACATACTCCTTCAGATAGAGAGCGTATGAGTAGGATCCCTTATGTTTCAGCAATAGGATCGATCATGTACGCCATGCTATATACAAGACCTGATGTCTCTTATGCTCTTAGCATAACGAGTAGGTATCAGGCAATCCTGGTGAGCATCACTGGGCAGCTATCAAAAGAATCCTCAAGTATCTGAGAAGAACTAAGGATGTGTTCTTAACATAAGAAGATTGTTCTGAGATGAAAGTCATTGGTTACCGTGATGCGAGCTTTCAGACCGATAGGGATGACAGCAGATCGCAAACAGGATATCTATTTACTTTGAATGACGGAGCTGTCAGTTGGAAAAGCTCAAACCAATCAACTACAGCAGACTCCACCACTGAAGCCGAGTATATTGCAGCATCTGAGGCAGCTAAAAAAGCAGTCTGGATAAACAAGTTCATTACGAAGCTGGAAATGCTTCCCGCGATAAAGAATGGTGTCACGATGTACTATGACAATACGGGCGCCATTGCTCAATCAAAGGAACCAAGGTCCCACCAGAAATCCAAGCATGTACACAGGCGATTTCATCTCATCAGGGAGATTATTGAGAGAAAAGAAATTATTATAGAAAAAATAACCACAGAAGATAATCTTGTAGATTCTATGACTAAAGGGCTGACTCAACAAAAGCATGATAGGCACACCCGAGAGTATGTTGTCCAAATTCATCCTAGTTGGCTATAGTGCAAATGGGAGATTGTAAGGGATATGCCCTATACCAAACTATTGGATGGGCTATATGTACATGTATTTGTAATATTTTTCATTAATTAATAAAATGGCAATCTTTATTATACATGTCTTACATAAATTATATGAATCATAAAACACTGTAATAAAGCCCTTGGAGTAATAAGATGATGGCTTCCACGCCTTATGAGAATCATTACTCTCAAACATTCCAGTCATAGTTTTATGAATAATCTAGGCGTTCACAAAGCGGAGAGACTAGCATGATGATATGATCCATCCTTAAGTGGGGTAGCCGATCTCACAGGCTACTAGCGGAGATCCGTCCGCTTGGTTATCTTATGGATGCATGAGTTGCTCGTGTCTATCGAACTGACCGCCGAAAGTTTTCATATGGAGTGTTTATCTCATGTGTCTATGAGAACTTTCATGTATCGATTATATGACTAGTCCTTAGACTTGAGGTCTTTACAATCTTATGTGTGGATCAAATAATTTGACATTCTCCTTCCCCGGTTCAAAAGATCTGGTCATAAGGGTATGATTGGGTCATTAGTTGAAACACATGAAGTTTGTAAAGATACAAGAGAGAATTGCCACTCACTCGAATAATATTTTCTTATAAGAGTAGTATTCCAGTTCGCGAGTTGATATGTGTGATCAGTGCTTGAGACTGTAGCCAGCGGAAAAATCATGTGAGATTCTTGGGTTAGCACGATTCATGACACTATCAACATCATACCTTTGAACATATGGGTAGACATTTCCGTACCGTAGGTCAAAGGTGGGGATACAGTGAGGTGAGGGACCGTATCATATGTAAATCGCATACATAATGGGTATATATCTTTCCTTCTCATTTGGGGACCTTGGCATGTTGCTAGATGTCAACCTTGGTCATTGAAATCGAACGACCATCTGATCGGAGGATAATTTATGTTCGATTAAATTATCACGATTCATTTCATGTCCAACTTGAGGGAACCCAAAAGGACACACACAACAAAGTCAAAATCAATGGTTAACAGTGCACAGTACAAATTTAACAGCATATATGATTGCTGCAGGATTGTTCATAATGGTTCAATGTGTTTAATTATTGAACAGATCATTTATGAGGTTCCATAGTGGCTTAGGGATTGGTGTGATGACGATAGGGGCACTTTGGGAATTGGAATAAATGAATAAATAAATAAAAATCGCAGATGGCGCTTCATTTTTTTTTATTCATTTGTTATTTGTTTTGAATTCCAATTCGGCCCAAACTCTTATTAGGGTTTTATGATCTCATTAAACCACTAAATTAAGATCCAATGGCTAAGATTAAATTAGCATTTATCCCACATCGGATTCTTAATTAATTTTGTTGTCTTTGGAGCACCTATATAAACCCAAAGAATTCTTTACAAATTTTTACACCAAAACCTTTCATATCTTGGGTTTATATAAGTGAACAACTCTAAAGTTTAAGAGTAAGCCATTGATTTTGAGGATCCTTATGTCTTATTGACTAGAGGAATCTCAAGTTAAAAGTTTTGAGGTATTTGCATAGGCTAGCACCAAAGGCAAAATACCCGTGCACTCAACGCGTAGTGTTGCGTTGAGTTTTGGCTTTGGTGTGTGCACCTTTGGAGGCCACACACTTGGGTGGCTCTTTGGAACGTGGAAGAGCTTGCTGAGTTCGAGAAAAGCTTGTAGATTGGAGGGAGGACTGAAGGAGTCTTCGGTTCAAGTAAGTCTTTTTCTTTCTTTATTTTAATTAGAGTTCTTATGATAGTTAGTATGTTTAGGTTTATGTTCTTTGCATGTTTTATGAATTTTTTTTAATACATAAAATATATATTAACATGCTTAGGCTTGTAGAATAATCAAAACAAATGGGTCTTGGGCAAAGGGATAACGGCATCATAATTTTTTGATTTTTCATTGCACACTCGCGGCCGCTTCCCAACTCATACATCAAAGTTTTTGAAATCTCAACATTCGATCAATGTAAGACTTCCGAAACTTCTTTGAATATTCACACACCGAATCACTAACAATGGTATCAGAGCCTTTTCTAAGCATGATTTAGTTTAGGGTTTATAAACTTTATTTGGGAATTTTATGCTTGGAGTATAATTTTTTCAAAATTGTTTGTTTGGAGTGGTTGGATGATGATGAATTGGATTTATGCATCTTAAATTTGAGAAATTTTGATTGGATTATTTTTCCCTAAAATTCCCTAATTGCCGACATGAACCCTAGACTATCATGGTGATTTTTTGATTTTAGACCATTGGATGTGATTAAAGCATGAGATAATTGATGTTGATTTAATTGGATTGAAATCAAATTGATTGTAATTTTATGCCTAATTGCCGTGAGACTTAGCACGTGAAATTTATTGATTTTACTTCAATTGTGTTGGACATGAATTGAATATATTAAGCATATTTAATTAGTTTAATTGATTTTTTGGAAATATTGATTTAACTAATTAATTATGGCTATTATACTTTAATTAAAATTAATGTGAAATTTGGAATTTTATATTAATTAAATTAGTCTTTAATTTTTAATTGGGGCTAATATTGTTATATTTGGGCTTAATGGGCTTGGTTGGGCCAAGCTTGGTTTAGGACAATTGGATTGGATCCAAATTGGGCCTAAAACCATTCCACAAAGTCCAAATATAATAATTGGGCCTTTAATAATTTAATTGGGCTTAATGGGCCTAAATTGATTTTGGCAAAAGGGTGATTCCTTAATGGGCCTTGGCATCTTGGATTGGATCCATAATGCCAAATCCCATGCCTTATAAATTAATTAAAAGTCTATTGGAATTTATTTAAATGACATTGGATGTTAATTGGGCCTTTGAGACCCGATTAGATTGGATTTAGAATCTAAGTCTAAAATGCACTAAAATAAGTGTAATTATTTAATTTGAAATTAAATTTGAATTAGTATTTGATACAAATTAAATTGGATTTAAAATTGTAGTTCAATATAATTCAAGAATACGTACTTTGAGTATTTGTTCTTAAAACGAGTTGGACTCGCGCAAATCAAATCGTTGTTTGAACATTGGATGGTCATTAATTCAAAGATTAATTAATTGGATTAGATTGATTGAATAACATGCTTTGTGTGAATACTTGGATGTGTTGTATGAATAATGCATATCGGATGGATAATAGAAGGGTGAGGACAATTTTGGAAATTGTTGTAATAAATTTAGAATTATTAAATTGGACCTGCGTGTCCATCCTACAATCTCTTTATCTCTTTGTACTTCTCTTCTCACAAATTCCCCTCAATGTAATGGGGTTTCTTTTAATGTATTATGTAATTAGGTAGAAGTAAGAATAGTGCTAGCGGGAGAGAGGAAAGGGAGAAATTTGTTCTAGGAACAATTTGTTTTATATCCATCCGAATATCATTATTAATTTATTTTGTACCTTATTATGCTTTTAGAATGCATGCTTAAGGGTGTTTTCCTTCCATTGATTGTTCTTTCTCAAGATCCAAGATTGGCATTGGTTTGTTGGCCAAAGTCAAGATCAATGTCCATCGCGGATGTGTTTGAGCCATGAAGGCTTTGTTATATATCGCATGTCTTGGGAAGTTGTGACTTGTTGGCCAAAGTCAAGGTCACTTCTTGTTCATCGATATGGATTAAGAAGCTTTCTCACTGTCAATGGGTCCCGCTTAACTAGAATCATTAAGCTTGTTGAGCCAAAGCCAAGGCTTAGTTGATTCAGAGGAAAAGGTAGGAAATATATTGGATATATTACATATATTGGATATATGATTCGGACTTGGAGGTCCACCTACCGATCTAGGAATTGGATGAGATCCAATTGATCTTAGAGATCTACCTAGTTAAGTTTCATACAGCTTGTTGGCCAAAGTCAAGGTTGTGTGTTATTTAACGGGATCCTAGCCCACTAGGAAACTAGGTTCCCCGAGTACTCAACAGAGGGTTAGAGGCTCACCGAAAAATAATGGGAGGCCAGTATTAAATTTACAATTTCGTTTAATACTTGTCAAATATGCGCTTTCAAATTATTTTCATCATTATATATTTATATTAGTTGACTAATATTTTATTATTTCTTTTTACAGTTGGACTGTAACCAAATATTTAATTGAATAGTTAGACTATTGCAATTAAGATGGCTGGAAAGATCAACGTTATGGACATTATCATGGGCGAAAATGTCTTTAACGGTGCGAACTTTCCTGAATGGGATATGAACCTCTGGATTGTCCTAGGGGCTGAGAAGTTGCTATATACGATAGAGAGACCTATCGGGCCTAAGCCCGGAAATGAGCAGCCATTGAGCTTCAGCTTTGGAAGACTCACAGTGATGACAACTCAACTGCTCAATCTGTCATGCTTGCTGCAATGACCGCACAATTTCATCGTCAAAACAAGGGATTGGATCCCTATGAAATGATGTTGAAATTGAGGGATCTTCACCGATCTAACCTTAGATCACAGAAGTATGAGTTGCAGAAGAAGCTCTTTCGCTCTCGTATGTCATAGGGTACATCTGTCGAGCACTATGTTTCGCAGATGATTGCTGACATCGAATAGCTGGGTCAGCTGGGCATAACCTTTAGGCCGAGACTTCCATAGATTTGATCTTACAGTCTCTTCCTGATAGCTGGAGCGGGTTCATCATGAACTATATATGATGAACCAAGAAGAAAAGACTCTTGGAGAGTTGATGTCAATGATGAAAGAGGAAGAAAAGAGCTTCAAGGGCAAAAAGTGCGAGGCGTACTTCACTTCAACATCTTAGAAAGCCAACGCTTGGCCAAAGGGCAAGGCCAAATCATCAAAGTCTTCTAGGAAGACAAAGGACAAATCCTAAGATGTCTGCCTATAGTGTGGCAAACAGGGTCACTGGAAGCGTGACTGCCATGAGTACAAGGAGCACATGAAGTAAGTGAAGGCGGGCAAGGCACCGGCTTCAGGTATATTTGTTATTGAGATAAATATGTCTACTTCTAGTTTTCAAAATTGGATTTTTGATTCTGGATGTGGTACTCATATATGTACTGATGTGCAGGATCTGCAGATTAGCAAAGACTGGCTTCAGAGAGATCGACCTCCGAGTTGGAAATGGGACTAGAGTCGCCATTTGGCTGTTGGGACCTATATTTTGGAACTGCCTTCGGGGCATGTATTTACTTTATCATACTGTTATTATGTACCTAGTTTAATTAGAAACATTATATATGTATCTTGTTTGACCCACTGCGGGTACATTTTTTTTTTTTCGAAACACTGGGTGTTTTGTTTATAAAAATGATATTGAGATATGCATTGCTTATTTAAATAATGGTCTTTATATTTTGAATATAAATCAATCTCAAACATATAACATGACAAACAAAAGGCTTAAATTAAGTAACAAAGATGAAACTTATATGTGGCATTGTCGTCTGAGACACATTAACAAGACTCGTATATCCACACTTTCGAAGAGTGGATACTTGGACGGATTTGATCCAAATTCATATGACGTCTGCGAATCTTGTTTATTAGGCAAAATGCCTAAAACACATTTTAGCGGTAAAGGTGCACGTGCCACCGAACTGTTAGCCCTCGTTTATAGTGACGTATATGGGCCCATTTCTAGCCAGGCTAGAGGTGGATATGAATACTTCGTAACCTTTACGGATGATGCATCGCGCTATGGTTATGTGTATCTTATGAGACACAAGTCGGAAACTTTTGAGAAATTCAAAGAGTTTCGACACGAAATAGAAAAACAGACCGGTAAAAGTATTAAAACATTACAGTCAGACCGTGGTGGAGAATACTTGAGCAATGAGTTTCTCGATTACTTGAAAGAGTATTATATTCTTTCACAGTGTACTCCTCCTAGAACACCTCAATTGAACGGTGTGTCCGAACGGAGAATCCGAACTTTGTTGGACATGGTAAAGTCTATGATGAGTAGCACTGAGCTACCAATTTCCTTCTGGGGATATGCATTGAATAGTGCAATACTTATTTAGAATAAGGTTCCGTCAAAGTCCGTTGAATAGACTCCATATGAAATATGGACATGAAAGAAACCGGGTTTCACATTCCTGAAGATTTGGGGATGCTGGGCATATGTTAAAATTTTGGATGGTACCAAACTAGAACCCAAATCGGATAAGTGCCTATTTGTAGGTTATCCTAGGGAAACCAAAGGATATAACTTCTACAACCCATAAGAGAACAAAGTATTTGTTGCTCTACATGCGGTTTTCCTTGAAAAGGAATTCCTAAATGCAGTGGTAAGTGGGAGGAAAGTATAACTCGATGAAAATCATAGTGATATGATACTTCCTGGCACCGACTCCTAAATGGAACACGAACAGTTCATCAGGGATGGGACTGTACCACAATCTTCTAATACACAAGAACCGCGTAGATCGGAGAGAGTCGGAAAATAACCTGAGAGGTATGGGTTTCTGATCTCACCTCACGTAGATATTAATCTTATTGAGGATAATGAGCCGGCTACGTATGAGGAAGGGATACAAGGTATCGACTCTGCTTTATGGCAAGAATCCATGAAGTCCGAAATGGATTCCATGTATACCAACCAAGTTTGGACATTGGTTGATACACCAGAAGGCGTAAAGCCTATTGGTTGTAAATGGGTCTTCAAGAAGAACACTGACATGGATGGCAACATACAAATGTACAAAGCTAGGCTTGTAGCGAAAGGGTATCGTCAACGACATGGTGTTGATTATGACGAAACTTTTTCACATGTTGCCATGATTAAATCCATTCGGATAATGCTTGCTATTGTTGCATATTTCGATTATGAAATATGGCAGATGGACGTCAAAACCGCTTTCCTTAACGGAAACCTTTTGGAGGATGTTTATATGCAACAGCCTGACGATTTTGTCATACCAAAACATGCAAACAAGGTTTGAAAATCATATCGATCCATTTATGGATTGAAGCAAGCATCGCGTTCTTGGAACCAACGTTTTGATGAGATCATAAAAGAATATGATTTCGTTCAAAACGAAGATGATCCTTGTGTATATAAGAAGGTTAGTGGGAGCGCACTGACATTCATTGTCCTTTACGTAGATGATGTATTGCTTCTTGCCAATGACATTCCCATGCTACAATCGGTGAAAGCTTGGCTTTCATTAAAATTCTCTATGAAAGATCTGGGAGAAGCAGCTTTTATTCTGGGAATAAGGATCTACCAGGATATATCTAGAAAGATGCTTGGACTCTCCCCTCGAATTTTAACAAAGTGTTGAAGAGATTCAACATGGATCAGTCCAAGAGGGGACTTCTTCCTGTGTCATATAGTGTCTCTCTATCTAAGGACATTGTACTAAAACTCAAGATGAGAGAGACAACATGAGTCGGATCGATCATGTATGTCATGATATGTACGAGACCTGATGTCTCGTATGCTTTGAGCATGTGTAGTCACTATCAGGCCAATCCAGGTGATGGTCACTGGGTTGCTATTAAGAACATCCTTAAGTATCTTATACGAACTAAGGATGCTTTCTTAGTCTATGGACAATGGAGAACTTGAGGTAACTGGGTTTACTGATGCAAGTTTCCAAACCGATAAAGACGACTCTATGTCAAAATTCGGGTACATATTTTGTTTGAACAACGGAGCAGTAAGCTGGAAATCTTCCAAGCAAGAGATTGTTGCCGATTCAACAACAGAAGCAGAATATATCGTTGCAGCTGAAGCAACAAAAGAGGCAGTTTGGATCCGTAAATTCCTAATTAGATTATGAGTAATTTCGTTAGCAGCTGAGCCCATTCCTTTGTATTGTGACAATAACTAGGCTATAGCACAGACTAAGGAATGGCGATCTCATCAATAATCCAAGCATGTACTTCAACGTTTCCATCTGATTCGTGAGATCATTCATCATGGCGATGTGAAGATCGAAAAGATTGCTTTAGATGACAACATTGCAGATCCGCTGACGAAAGCTATCTCTCAGCAAAAGTTTGAGCGACATGTACATAGTTCAGGTGCTAGATACTTGAGTGATTGGCTATAGACCACGTGGGAGATTGTTGGACAATTATAACCTATAGCATCACTATTTGTAAAAGACATTGTTGTTTTTGTACAAATTAACTATGTGACAAAAGAAAATGATATTTATCATTTTGTAATTAGATTACTTGAATATATATAAATGATAAAAGTCCTTATGATTAGTTCCAGATTAATAAGATATGAGACAATATCAATCCACAAAAGGTTTAATCATTAAATATCCCTAGTCGTAGTATTATCGAGACTGGACATCGATAATACAGAATACACTAGTATTGCACTTGTGCGCATTATGGAAGCGTAACAGCATAATTCTCATATATTTGGGTATTGGATACTCATGCAAGTGTAATAGGAGGATCTGTTTGCCGATGGTACGGAAACAGCTTCGCTCTGGATAGACCCCTAGGAATCCCATTGGTAGTACGACTATGTGTCTATGGGAATCCGAATCAGTGTAGGTGTATTGGTCTTAACCTGAGACTTGCATCGCTAATACTTGCGACAATCAATACGCTTTGGTTTTGGTCGTCCGAGGCTTGAATAGATTCTGTGTACGCCTCTTCTGGGTTTACTAAGAATCGTAGTGTATTGGGTGTGATGTCAAGATGGAATATCACTTCAGTCATATGAAGATGATGATCACGCAGGGATACAGAACTGGTATTCTAATATGTTGCAACTATCGGGATAATATGACAAGGTCATGATTATCCGATTAAAGAGATTAGTTGCTAGTGATCCGATATATGCTTCGTACGGGGCAAACACAATTCCAGCCCCAGGCCTAGCATGTGACATCTGGTACTGGATCATAATACACAATACTTAGTATACTTCACTTGATAAAGATTATGTATTCCTTAAAAGAATATTTCTGGAGAATTGGGTAGACACAGTGCTTTGCTAGAAGCCAACGGTGTCTTGTAAATTGGTAAGAACGTGGTACGGGGTACGCACGTATTATGATAGTCTGACGACTGAATTTACTGCCAACATATCCAGGAATCTCATGGGTCGCTTCCCAAACATTCACCGATGACATTTGACTCGAACAGAATTAATCTGTGATTAATTATGAGATGGAGAAAATTAATCTAGGATTAATTACGGAAAGAATTTATCTGGGAAAAAATTCGGATAGAAGAGAGAGAACAATTAATTTGGAATTAATCGATTAAATAATTTATTAAATATATTAATTAAAATTAGATTTTAATGCGGAATTAAAATTGGATTTTAATTTGGGCAAACGAATTAATTTAGAATTAATTCGTAAGCGACTTTAATAATAA
Source organism: Zanthoxylum bungeanum (assembly GCA_019454045.1). Taxonomy (NCBI): domain Eukaryota; kingdom Viridiplantae; phylum Streptophyta; class Magnoliopsida; order Sapindales; family Rutaceae; genus Zanthoxylum; species Zanthoxylum bungeanum. The sequence goes on along the minus strand of SKCR01001817.1, from coordinate 61,636 downwards.
TTTTGCAAGGCATAATTATTTAATTAAATTATATTTAATTATGTCGCAACGGTAAATTCGTTAATTCGAAATTAAACGAACCCGGGCTAGAGCAAAGTTGCGTGTTGGATTGTTCGACTTAAATTCAAAATTTACAAGCGGTGGGACCCACTTGACTTACATCAACTAGTTTGACTAGTGATGGAAGTGGTTAAGGTTGAGTGAAAGAAGTGGATTGCTTTTTCAACACACAATCAAAATCCAACACCTTTGTTTTTTAATTATTTGGAATGACATATACTAACTTGGATTTGGTAAATGGATATTAATTTTAGAAATCAATACACACAAAAAAACAAAAACACCTCCTCTCTCCCTCCTCATTGCTATGACTTCTTCTCCCATTCTTACAGTTTTTGTTGCAAAAATTCAAATGAGCTAGCACTTTAAAGAGTGAATCAATGTGATAGGGAAACCAATTCATTGAATTTGGAAGACAAAGAAAGCTTGGAGCTCTCAATATACATCAAAGTTTTTGAAATCTCAACATCCGATCAATGTAAGTCTTCCGCAACTTCTTTGAATATTCACACACCGAATCATGTATAGAGATCCTTGGCATGTTCTAGGAACACTAAAATCGTAACGCCCCAAAATCATGGATTTACATTCCTGGCTCTAGTTAAGAGTATGGGGGACGGTGATACGTAACGGATACAGTTTTCAGATACAGTTTTCAGACAAGTTCCAGAGAAAGCTTTTCTAGAAATAAAGTTTTCAGAAAAATCAGTTTATAAGAGATATCCAATAAATCGGATTTTAGAAAATATTTTCAGAAAGAAAGAGCAGATTTCAGCTTATGAAAGAGATTTTCAGAAATATAAATTTAAGATAAGTTAGATTTCAGAACCATGTGTTTTCAAAGCGTTTAGTATTTATTTATAAATTGTCCACTCACTTTGATCGTACAACGATCCAACCCCCCACTCCCAGTATTTTATTTTGCACGTTCTTGGAGGACAAACTCGGGAGGATGGATACTGATGGCAGTCACTAGGGAGTTGGTCTTCCAGGTCAAGTTAGAAACAAAGTTCAGTTTAGTCAAAGTCAAGAAGTGACATGTAACATATATTTTGTTTAGTAGAGGTTTCTTATACATTGTATTTTAATAGTCATTTTCAGAGTTGTAATATGTATTAAAACAGAGTATATAGTATTAAGAGTGTTATACATTCATGATTGATGAGTTGGGCAATGGTCTCATGCATGAGTTTTTATGTGAGATAAGAATAGCATATGTCAGAAGTCAGAGGCTCAAGGGAATGGTACGGCCCATTCCCTGCCGGTAGCATCCCCTGGATTGGGGATGTTAAAAATCTGGATCCTAAGTAAATAACTGGCCTCTCCTAATTCTTATAATTTTAAGCTGGATAAGATTGAGCATATTGACGTCAAGACATCATTATTTTTACATCTTTCCCAATGAGTAAAATATCATCAACGTAAGAACTGAGAAAACAACATTTCCATCAATGGTATCAAATATTATGTTCCAAGATCGAGATGTCAACTTAAGTCCATAGATGGACCTTTACAGTTTGCAAACCTTTTGCTTTTGACCTTGGGTTACGAACCCCTCTGGTTGTACCATATAGATACACTCATCAAGATTTCCATTCAATAATGCAGTCTTGAGGTCCATATGCTCAATCTCATAGTCATAATGTGCGGCAATGTATAGAAGCGTGCGTATGAATTTAAGCATGGCTATGTTGGGTTTTCTAGGTCAAACCAAGATCAAATTAAGCAATAAATCATGTGAATACATAAAGTAAAGTAGCGGAAATACTCACTTTAATCGGCTTGGATGTTGGTAGAGAGTTCAAAACTTTTGCTCATTGTGTTGTGCTCCAAGCTCCTCTTTGAATGTTGAATCAATCCTCCAAGCTTTGATCTTTGATTCCAAGCTCAAGGATAGGTTTCCCTAACACCTTTGAATGACTCCTTTGAGTGCTAGCGCTTGAAAAAATTGCAACAAATCTTCCAATGTCCCTTGGTGAGTTTCGGCCAAGCCTTAGTCCAAGAGAGGGAGAGTGGCGTGAATTGAGAAGAGAGGAAGAAGGTGAAAAAAATGAGTTGACTTGTATTTGATTTCCAAAATCAAATTAATGATATTCCAAAACCAATATTTGGTATATGTCCATCATCTCACCAACTTGGTGGGTTGGACAAGTAACCAACAACCCATCAAAACCCATCAACAAAAAGTTATTAAAGTGACTAGATGACGTGACTTGTGATGTGACTTGTGGGCCCTACTTGAATTCAAAATCTGAGTGGGCCTGCAAACACTCCCGGACTCGGGTTCGTTAATTCCGAATTAACGAATTTTCTGTTGTGACGTAATTAAATCAAATTTAATTAAATAATTATGCCTAGCAAAATTACTATTCATGTCGCTAGCGAATTAATTCTAAATTAACTCGTTTGCCCGAATTAAAATCCAATTTTAATTCAGTTATGAAATCTAATTTCATTTAATATATCGAATCTATTATTTAATCGATTAATTCCGAATTAATCGTTCTCTCTCTTTTATTTGAATTTTATCCCAGATAAATTCTCTCTGTAATTAATCATAGATTAATTTTCTCGTTCTTCTAATTAATCCCAGATTAATTATGTTCGAGTCATACGTCATCGGTGAATCTCCGAGAAGTGACCTAATTGATCCCTGGATATGTTGGCAGTAAATCCGGTCATCGGAATATCCGAATACGTGCGTACTTAGTACCACGTTTTTACCAATTTATGAGATATGGTTGGCTTCTAGCAAAGCACCGTGCCTACCCAATTCTCCAGAAATATTCTTAAAGGAATATATAATCTATATTAGACGTATTATACGTAGTATTGCGTATTACGATCCAGTATCGGATGTCACATGCTAGTCCTGGGGCTGGAATTGTGTCTGCCCCATACGAAGCACATATCGGATCTCTGGTAACTAGTCTCTTTAATCGGATAAACATGACCTAGTCATATTATCCGGATGAATGCAATACTTAAGAGTACTAGTTCCGTATCCTACGTGATCATCATCTTCATATGACTGAAGTGATACTTCCATCTTGACATCACACCCAATACACTACGATTCTCAATATAGCCAGAAGAGGCGTCCACAGAACCTGTTAAAGGCCCGGACGACCAAAACCAAAGCATATTGATTGTCGCAAGTATTAGCGATGTAAGTCTCAGGTTAAAACCAAATACACCTACCCTGATTCGGACTTCCATAGACATATAGTCATCCTACCAATGGAATTTCGAGGGGTCTATCCAGAGCGAAACTGTTTCCGTACCATCGGTAAACATAACCTCCTATTACACTTGCATGAGTATCCAATACCCAAATATATGATAACTATGCCGTTATGCTCCCATAACACGCACAAGTGCAATACTATTCTATTCCGCATTATCGATGTCCAATCTCGATAATACTACGACTAGAGATATTTTAATGATTAAACCTTAGTGGATTAATATTTTCATATATCTTATTAATTGAGAACTAATCATATGGACTTTTATCATTTATATATCCCAGTAATCCAATTATAAATGATAAAAGAGTAATTTCCTTTGTCACATAGTTAATTTGTACAACAACACAATGTTCTGTACAAATAGTGATGTTATGGGTCATAATTGTCCAACAATCTCCCACTTGGCCTATAGCCAATTACTCAAGTGTCCTACACCTGAACTATGTACGGGTCGCTCAAACTTCTGCTGAGAAACAACTTTCGTCAGCGGATTTGCATGGTTGTCATCTTATGCGATTTATTCGATTATCACACATCGCCACGATGTATGATCCGACGAATCGGATGAAATAATTGAAGTACATATTTGGATCATTGATGAGAACATTAATTCTTTAGCCTGTGATGTAGCCTAGCTCAGCTGCTAACAGAACTACTCCTAATCTAATTAGGAATTTTACAGATCCAAAATTGCTTCTTTTGCTGAAGTGTGTTGAGCAACCCAACTTAAATTTTGAATTTACGTGTGAGACCCACCAACTTACATCAACAAGTCACTTGAGTGATGGAAGTGGTTGGAAGCTTTTAAAGCTAACTTGTACAACACATTTTGGCTTTTTCTTTTTTGAAAAGCATATACACTTTTTGGAAAAAGAATTTTGGTAATTTATTTTTGGAAAAAAAACACAAAACTCATCTCTCTCCTTTTGCTCTCCCATGGCCGAAACTTACACTCCTTGCAGGAGAAAATTTTCTTTCCAACTTTGTTCTTGCTAGAACATAAGGAGTCATTTGAAGATGATAGGGAAACTCATCTGAGAGTTTGGAACTAGATTTCAAGCTCCGAGCTACAACATCCAAAGGATTTTTGAAAGCCTACAACCAATCAAGGTGATTCACACACGAATCACTCTTAGATGATCTTGGCATGTTCTAGGAACACTTACAAAAGGAACCAGTGTTAGACACAGTAATGGATAGAGAAAGGAAAGGAAATGATATCCTTCGGATAAGGAACTAGAGGCATAGACCATGGGAGTTCTCAGTATAGCATAAGACCTGCAGTTTAATAATGAAATAAAGTAAGAGATAGTTCTGAGTAAAGGAGTTAAGGAAAAAGTTGATAAGACTGAGTACTACAGAAATAAAGTAGTAGACAAGTCACGGCTGAGATTCTGAGGAACCAAGGTATGATGAAATGGTGAGTATGTAAAGAAAGAGGATATTTCTCAAAAAAGACGACAAAGACATAAACCAGGAAAGTTTTCAGGATAGAGTAGAATAAAACAGGAGATGATAAGAATCCAAAGAGAAATGTGGAGATTGAAGCTGTTAAAGTGTAACGATGGTAGGATATAATACCTAATAAGAAAAGACAAAAGTAAAACACATTATGTACCCAACCCCAGACTTAGTTGACCAAACCACAACGGGTTTGGGATGGCCTAAGCCACGGGTATGGGTGGTTTGGTAGATGTGCATAATAGTACGGAACCGAGGAGATAAGTTACTGTAGAGTTACTATTAGCATATGGAGTGAATCTTTAAGCCATGTGATGTTCGCGTGCATTCAATAGATGACCTTTAAACAGTATTAGAACATGGAAGGCAAATCAGTATAGAACACCATAACTAGATTTGTAGCAACAATGAACATAAGATGTGGAAAGAACATGAACTATAGTCATAACCGAGTCACCAGGGTCCCCATTTATAGCAAGAAGCGTTGATTAAGCAAAAGTAAATATACATTTCAGCTCCCAGCAAAGTTATTAGAACCCAATCTACTTAATATAAACCCGTCGGATGAACAACTATAAAGGATAAAAGGCATATAAAGAATCTGACCTTGCACCTTAGGATCTTAAGTAATTCAGATAAGTAGAGGCAAGAAAATTATAATGAAGAACCGGTAAGCAACCTAGTGTATATATATACACATATGTATATAAATCATTTCAAAAGTCAGGCCAAGATAAAGGAACCCAATTACAAAAGTGCAAGTATCTATAGAGATAAAAGAACCGTAAGTAAAATTGGTCAAGCCTAGCCCAATAGTTACACTGAATAAGTTGACAAAGCAATGAGTTCTTAGTAAGAAATCTCTTAGAATCTCTCTCCTTGCAGATGGATACAAGGAGTCTAAAACAGTCAAGAAATAGAAAGAATGGACGTAAACCACAAATCTAGTGTCATTTAGAACTGATAGCTCATGCTGTAATGAGCTAGAGTAAGTATAGTATATTGAAATATCTAGGAATGAGGCTTATTTAGTGCATCAAAAAAGACTGAAGTGAGCGTGAATTAGATTACAGAAAAGTAAAAGTTCTACTAGGTGGAAAAATATATTTTCGAGTATAAAGCCAATTAAGACTGATGGTCTAGAGAGAGGCCGTGAACCCGGTGGTCTGTGGTGAGATCCTAAGTTTAGAAAGGATTCGAGGACGAATCCTATTTAAGGAGAGGAGAATTTGTAACGACCGGTAGTTTTTAACTACTATATACAACTGTACCACTACGAAAGGGACGAATGCATATAAAATATATTATATTGAGACTCAAAAATTCATAGTATGAACTTATGGACAATTGGAGAATTCCTCGAAGTCCCGGGGTGAGACTGTACGGAGTCTCCTTTGGACAACCCATGATATTTGGGGCGTAACTTTTTCATATGAACTCTGATTTTTATGAATTTTATATCGTCGGAAATCTGAGATTAGAAAAAGAGAGAATGAGAAGAAAAGAAAAGAAAAAAAGAAGAAGAAGAAGAAAGAGAAGGAATAAGAACAAAGGCAATGCATAAAAGAATAAGGATGATGGAAGCAACCATGGAAGAGTTGAGAATCCAACAAAAATGAAGTAATGAAACTAAATCCAAATTTCAAGTTATGAGATTTTGGAAAATTGATGTTATGGTAGTTTTAGTGGCATATTATGTGTTGCATATTAATGGTTAGTTAGTAAAGAAATGAGCTATGGAGTAAGTGTTTGAGTTGGAAAGGTTTAAAGTTTGATTTGAGAATATTGGATTTATGAATAAATGAGTAGTTAATGATGATAAATTGGCAGTTCAAAATGTGTAGAATTGAAATAAAGTAGTGGATGGTGTATTAGATTGATTACATATGCATTGGGGATGAAATTTGGTAAGAATCGTATGAGGAAAAGAAAATGTAGAAACCTGGGAAGCATGTCTGCGTCGCGACGCAGGAAGACCCTTGCGTCGCGACATGTGCCGAAATTATGGGAAGCTTCTAGATGTAAGCGCGTCGCAACGCGCAAGACCCTTGCGTCGCGACCCGAAGATAACAATTCCGCCAAATTGATTTTAAACCATTCCAATTCCACCCCAGCGTATTAGAGACCACCCTTAAGATCTCGAATCAGCTCGTATGCTCACATTACATTCTAGTAAAATATGATATACTGAATTACGACTTTACATACTTAAAATTAGTGGTTTAGCATAAATCTAGAATTCATCTCGTAACTTTTAGTCTGATCAAGCTATCATCTTTAGACCATTGTAGGAATTGTGATCTCCTTCGACGAAGCAGTATAGTTCCAGCCACTTTCCAAGCATAGTGATTGGACACTTTCTCTTTTACGTGTTTTTCCTTTCGTATTTTAACATCACACTTACTTTTTCTACAAATAGGGCGTTAGCCAAGTTTGTTATTTATCATTTATGATTTAGCATGATTTGAAAATATTTTAGAAAAGAGATATTTCCAGTATGATTTTTATATTTTCTGGGGCATGAGGGAAAAACTCACCCCCTGTGTGTAACTTGACATAGTTGGAATTGACGGACAGAGACATGTGCACATGTAGAGGACTGGGGGACGGCGATACGTAACGCCCCCAGATCCTAATTTAGGACTAGGGATGACAGATGCCCCGAAATCCTATTCAAAGCTTGGGTGGTAGCATAGATCTGCACCTCTGGTTCTAGTTTATGGCTTAGGGGACGGCGATACGTAACGCCTCTAGACCACCATTGTTAGAGACAGTAGTGGCATGCTTTGGGGGACGGCGATACGTAACGCCCCAATGTCATGGATTTACACTACTGACTACAGTTAGGCGTATGAGGGGACAGTGATACGTAACGTCCTCATACGTCAAGGTTTTCAGACATAGAGTAGTTCACAGAGAATAGGATTTCAGTAAATAGTTTTTCAGAAATAAGATTTCAGAAATAGTTTTTAGAAACCAGAGTTTCAAAAATAGTTTTCAGAAAGACGGAGTTTTCAGAAACAAAGTTTTCATAGAAAGATATTTTTGGAACTATGGTTTAGAAACTAAAAGTTTTTACATCAGTTTTCAGTTTTCGTCCACTCACTTAGATCGTATAGCGATCTAATCCCCACTCCAGTTTTTGTATCCTGTAGGTTTCTCGGAGGATGAGCTCGGAGGACAGATACCGATGCAGTCACTAGGGATGGAGTCCACAGTCCAATTCAGAGTCAGAGAGCGTTCGATCAATGTTAAGTAAAAGTTTTGTATTAGTCTTCATTTGAATCAGTCATTGTAAAAAGCAAGTATTAATATGTATACAGTTATAGATATGGTAGTTGAGTTTGTATGTTATTTAAGTTTGAGCCACGGTCCCATATATATAAGATAAGATTAGAAGAGTATTAATAATTAATCATAGTTGGAGAGTCAGAGGCTTATGGGGTTAGAACAGTATATCCTCTGCCGGTAGCATCTCCCAGATCGGGGATGTTACATTCGTAGAATCATATAATGATATAAATTGAGTTGTCTGAGCATTAGTATATTGAATATGTGTATTTGGTAGAATCTGAGATAAATTGAAACTAATTCGACCAATCCGATAAGTAAAGCGAGTTTTCGGTGAAATCTGGTTTCACACGCATTTGTGCTTTGGTGAACATAATTAATGATATTGGTTAATTATGATAATACACTAGTATTTGAGTACTTCCAGAAAGGTTTGGAGGGCTTATGATCCTTTCGCTACGTTTTCGAAAACCTTTCAGAGGATTTTTTAAAAACTCGTATTTTGCATATTTGAGCTACTGGATGGATATAAAACATTGTAAAATGATGTATTTTATGTAATGAAACTAAGATCCCTAAAAACAGATTTAATTTGGTTTTTCCCGAAATGTTGGGGAGTTTATGTTCTAAGTAAGTTTCCATGATTAACGACCTTAACCGTTCGTATTTTGTGTTACAGATAGAGAACGAGAGAGAAAGAATAGCATGGACCCCAGGTAAGTACCTCACTATGATCTTGCCTTAGGTAGACAAGGTATGATGGTAGATTGTATACTTATATGTATATAGATATGAGTGTTGATTTCAGACTCATAGAAATATATAGCAGTAGTTATGGAGTCTTAGAAAGTTTGAAATAAGAGCTTTCAGAGGTATTGTCAATAAGATTCGTAAGAGAGCATATATAGAAACAGATTTTCTAAAAGTATGCATAGTGTGTGGGTTTCTAGATAGCAAGCTAGTATTAGCATGAAAAGTTTAGCACAAGTTATCATTACATTTTCATAGTTAAGCATATCTCCGAGTAGAATGGGTTTTCAGTACGCGAGATGTAAAACTTTTGTAAAGAGTTTTAACAGAGTTTCCAGACTTCGGTTTAGTTTTGGTCTGAGTGTGGAACCAGTGTATGAAATGTGTTGATACGTTTAATGACACGTGCGGGCATTTTCTTTATGGATACGTTTGTTGAAATGAAGTATGGGTCTATTTTGTATGTATTGGATAAGTGAGACGTCACCAGCTCGTAATGGAGTGTAGTTGACTTTGTTGTTGTGTATATGGATAATGTCATTGCATGACTGACATGATCATATGGTTGTTATGATGATGCATATGCATTTTGCATACCCAGAGGGAGACACAGTGCACATTGACAGATAAAGACCCAGGATCAGAGGAACGACGATATGTAACGCCCTTGGTTGCTAGTTACAGTGAGTGGACCTTTCTTTTCAAGTTGATTTTACTTAATTGATTTGATTCAAGACTTAGTTTTCAGCGCATAAGGCGTTGGCCAAATTTATCTGCAGTTGTTTTGTAAATAAAAATGATTTGAATAATGTTTCAAAAATTTGTGACTTTTGAAGCATGATTTTATGGTTTTCGAGGCATAGGGAAAAACCCACCTCAGTATCTAACTTGACTCAGATATAGAATTGACGGATTCGGATATCTTATGCATACGTATTTCAAGACTAGGGATGTCAGATGCCCCTAGATCCTAGCTTCAGAGTCTGGAGGGTAGCATAGATCTGCACCCCTGGCTCTAGATTTATGGCTTGGGGGACGACGATACGTAACGCCCCAAGACCATCATATTTCAGGGCTAGGGGGACAGCGATACGTAACGCTCCTAGACCCTAGTTTGAGGGGCAGCTAGTGGCATGTTTTGGGGGACGGTGATACGTAATGCCCCAATGTCATGGATTTGCACTCCTAGATCTAGTTAGGTGTATGGGGGGACGACGATACGTAACGCCCCCATGCGTCAGGTTTTTCAGAAAACATTCAGATATAGCTTTTCAGAACTAGATTTCCAGAGGCAGATTATCAAAAAAATAAGATTTTCAGTGAAAATATCTTCAAACATGATTTTCAAAAAAGATAGTTTTACGAAAGAGTTTCAAGAGAAATGGTTTTAAGAGAATCTCAGAGTTTTACAGACAGAAAATGATTTTCAGAAAAGTTTCACAGGAAGAGATTTATTTTCAGACAAGAAATGAATTTTCAAAATGATTGGCTTTCTTGAGATATTTTCTTTGATATGGAAGTTCAGTGATATTCAGTTCTATTTTATGAGTAGTATCGTAGTATGCTATGAGTATGTACTTTGTATAAATTGTATATTGAGATGCATGGTCGATTTGTGATATTAATGTAAGTGTTGAGTATTTGGTGTTTACCACATTTAGAATGCAGTTGTGAGGATTCCAATAGATGGAATCAAGCGTCGGTATTGATGAGTGGTAAATGTATCACTATTTTCCACTCATTTGACCAAATATTTTGTATAGTTTCTTGAGTTTTGTGAATATTTTGATGTGTTTTGTGTTATTTTGTAGATAAATAAAGTTTCAGGACATTCTGGAGGTGATTTGGGGCTAAAACAGTGAAAAATGAAGCAAATGAGCAAAATTGTAAATTTGCGCGTCACGACGCGCAGGCTGCGTCGCGACGTCTAACATGCACCGGGGACACAGGTTAGAATCTGAGGAGTTTGACTTTGCTAATGTATGCCGAACTTTGCTACCGTGCCACGTGTCAACTTCACAGCTAATCTGCTAACATGCGCCGTGACACGTGTCATCATCCTATGATGCCGACAATCGCCATCGCCACGTGTCGACACGTGTCATCTCGCGTGTCAACCACGTCATCATCCACGTTAGTATAAGACCGAGTTAACGTGCCACATCATCGCCACATCATCATCAGCCATATCAATCACGTAGTGCCATATGTCGCAATCCTACGATGCCGACAATCACTTTCGCCACATGTCGCCACATCAACTCAATTATTGACTCATTTATCCGAATTGCCACGTGGCAGATAAAAATCTGAAATGGACCAATCACGCATTGACATGTCAGCGCGTCGCGACGCGCGGGGCTTATTGACGCCTATAAATAGAGCTCGAAATTTCAGTTTCAGATATACATTCCTCTCTGAATTCTCTGATGTAAATAGAGAGTTTTCTATCTAGTTTATTTTAATTTTAGTTTTGTAATTAATTTTAATTATGTTCTGTAATAATATTAATTTACTTTCTTTACTTTTTCAGTTTTTACTATTTAACATGAGGAGGTAACTTCCCTCTGCTATGGTGAAAGGTAAAACTTTTATTACTGCTATTTAGATTAATCTCCCTTAAATATAATATATTCACTATTTAAAATTTGACTTAAAGAGGATACCGCTATATTGGTCGGTTGGTAATTCATTTTAAACTGGTTTAAACCTGACTAAGCAAGGATACCGCCAGATTGGTCGGTTGGTAATTAAATTTTCTTACCGCCTTTATGGCTGGTTGGACTTAATTTGACTTAATCAGGTTACAGCCTATATGGCTAGTTGGTAAAATAATCACAAGTTAATATATTATATTAAGGGAGATATCTAAATTAGTAGTAGTAAAAGTTGATCCTTTTACCTTAGTATTTTATTTTATTGTAATTTACTATTCAGCTTTTACTTTACCGCAATTACTTTTCAGCATTTTTACTTTATGTCTTTTATTTTACTAGCCTTAGTTATGTGTCGTAACTAAGTTAGTTATCTAGGGTTGTGATGAATTCTAATATCACCGGTTTATAAGGGGTTATTTTATAGTTTGGGTAATTTAAAGGTTTACTTATTAAGTCTTAAGCTTAATGCGTCTTGTTAATTAGCCACTAATAAGATTGATCTGGTAAACCTAAAATAAACTTGACAAAGAAATTTTAGGTTTCAGCCTTAGACTTAATAGCCAACGATCTTCCTTGAGGATAGATAACCCTTTAATAGATTTCCTTACAGGATAGACATATACCTAGGGGGGCGGGGGTAGCCACAATTGAAACTTAAACTTAATGATTCCATGTAATTTGGTTGACATAGACATATGGTTCAATTGTGTTATACTGGGTATTTGTGTCTGACCATCGACAGAGGCTTTCTCATAATTTCGTGTTCCAGGTTAGTAAACCGATATATTACACAAAAATAAAATAACCACTTCATCTTTAAAATGATATTAGAAAGATTCACAACCCTAGATAGTTTCCTAATATTGAATTTTCTTAAACCTACTTTCGTGCAATTTTATTTACTTATTTTTAAATTTAAAATCATCACCATTTCAAATCAATCAATCAACCTATTAGATACTAGTAATCATTTGACCTAATAAAATTAATAGATTAGGTATTAAGTCCTCGTGGGATCGATACTTTTTATACTACTTGAACGATACGTGAGTTTGCGTTATACGCGTGTGATTACGCACCGGTCAAGTTTTTTGGCGCCGCTGCCGGGGACTTATTTATCTTTCACTATTAGTTTTGGGGTTAGATATGTTACTTGTATCTAATTTCTTTTTACTTATTGTTTTTGTTTTCCTGTGTTTCAGGTTCTCAAACATTACATTAGACGAACTAGAAGGTTTGAACTCCGACCGCTCGACCCAAAAATTGAAAGAACCATCAGACAGTTGAGAAAGGAAATGAGTGAAGGCCAAGAAGATTTAGTCAACATGGAACCTGAACCTTTGGAAGTTGCACCACCAATACCCATTCGAGACAGAACTATTCTTGTGGTCTGTTGGAATTCTCTAAGGTGCCAAGGATCAATTATCAAGCAAGAAACACATGTGAATACACGAAGAAATATGGCGGAAACATACTTACAACGATCGGTTGAGATGCGACGAAGAGCAATTCAAGCTCTCATCCATTGATGGTCTCGGCAGTGGGCTGCTCAGCATGTGGACTGCACGGCAGTGGCCTATTGTGCTCATCCAAGAATCGGCCATGGATGTCTTCAAAGCTCCAAGCTCCAAGTGGTGATTCCATGCTCATGTGTTCGATTCCCTATCTCCAATGTATTTCCTCTTTTGAGTGCTAGCTCTTGGTGATTTTTGCCACAAAAATCACCATCTCCATCTTCCTTATTCTCTCGGCAGAACCAGAAAATTTGATAGGGAAATGGTCCAAGACCGTGTGAGAGAGAGAGAGCATTTTGGCTTCTTAAACCGTGAGCCAAGAGAGAGAATAAAAATATGTATTAGTTTTTTATTTTTAATTTCCAAAATCAATTAACCATTTACCATTTTTCAATTTCAAAAAAGTCAAAAGGCAAAAGACAATTAATGCCTTCCACAACCACCATCAATCAATCAATCAAATTGTCACATCACTCAAAGTGACATGTGATTTGACGCTTGATGTGACTTGCGTGTCGCACTCGAATTCGAAATACGAATACGCTCGCAAACACTCCCGGGCTCGGGTTCGCTAATTCCAAATTAACGAATTTTCCGTTGCGACGTAATTAAATGATTATGCCCAGCGAAATCAATAATCACGTCGCTAACGAATTAATTCTAAATTAACTCGTTTGCCCGAATTAAAATCTAATTTCAATTCCGCGTCAAAATCCAATTTCGTATAATATATCCAATATATTATTTTATCGATTAATTCCAAATTAATCGTTCTCTCTCTTTAATTAATATTTAATCCTATATAAAATATCTTCGTAATTAATCCTAGATTAATTTTCTCTCTCATCTAATTAATCCCAGATTAATAAAGTGTGAGTCATACATCATCGGTGAATCTTCAGGAAGTGACCCATGAGATCCCCGGATATGTTGGCAGTAAATACGGTCGTCGGACTATCCGAACACGTAAGTACCTAGTACTACGTTTATACCGATTTACAAGACAAGGTTGGCTTCTAGAAAAGTGCCATGCCTACCCAATTCTCCAGAAATATCCTTATAGGAATATGTGATCTATATCAGGCGTAGTATACGTAGTATTGCGTATTTCGATCCAGTATCGGATGTCACGTGCTAGTACTGGGGTTGGAATTGTGTCTGCCCCGTACGAAGCACATATCGGATCTCTGGTAACTAGTCTCTATAATCAGATAAACATGACCTAGTCATAATATCCCGATTGCTCGAGCATATAAGAGAACGAATTACGTATCCTACGTGACCATCATCTCCACTATGACTGGAGTGATACTTCCATCTCGACATCACACCCAATACAATACGATTCTCAATATACCCAGAAGAGGCGTACACAGAACCTGTTAAAGCCCTGGACGACCAAAACCAAAGTACATTGATTGTCGCAAGTATTAGCGGTGCAAGTCTCAGGTTAGGACCAAATAAACTTATCCTGATTTCGGACTTCCATAGACACATAGTCATACTACCAATGGAATTCCGAGGGGGTCTATCCAGAGCGAAGCTGTTTCCCGTACCATCGGTAAAACACAACCTCCTATTACACTTGCATGAGTATCATATACCCAAATATATGAGAACTATGATGTTATGCCCTCACAACGCGCACAAGTGTAATACTAGTCTTTTACGCATTATCGATGTCCAATCTCGATAATACTCTGACTAGGGATATTTAATGATTAATCCTTCGTGGACTGAAACTGTCTCATATCATTCTCAATCCAGGAACTAATCATATGGACCTCATATCATTTATACATCTTGGTGATCTAATTACAAATGATAAGAGAGCAATTTCCTTTTGTCACATAGTTAATTTGTACAACAACACCATGATCTGTACAAATAGTGACGCTATGGGTCATAATTGTCCAACAATCTCCCACTTGGTCTATAGCCAGTCACTCGAGTGTCTTACACCCGAACTATGTACGGTTGGCTCAAACTGCTGAGCAAAGAATTTCGTCAGCGGATTTGCATGATTATCATCTGATGCGATTTATTCGATCATCATATTACCACAATATATGATCCGAACGAATCAGATGAATATCGAAGTATATATCTGGGTCGTTGATGAGACCATTAATTCTTTAGCCTGTATTATAGCCTAGCTCAGCTGCTAACAGAACTATATCAAATCTATATAGATTTATTATCGACCCAAATGGCTTCTATTGCTGCCTCAGCTGCAGCAATAATCCACATTTGTTGTTTATTCGGTAACAGTATCTTGTTTGGAAGATTTCCAGCTTACTGTTCAGTTATTCAAACTGTATAGTACCGTTTGCGACTTATAGTCGTTATATCGGTTTAGGAAACTTGCAGTAGTGATCCCAGTCACTTCAAGTTTTCCCTCTCCATAGTATAAGACAGCATCCTTAGTTCTCTAAGATACTAACGGATGTTCTTAATATCAATCCAGTGATTATCACTTGGATTGGCCTGTTTGTGAATCCTTATGCTCAAAGCGTATGAGACACCAGGTCACGTATATTTTTCAATGTACGATTTCTCGGAGAGTTTTCATGAAGCCAAGCTCTCAGTGATTGTTATTATGGGAATATCATTTCCAAGAAATGACATATTATCATTATTTATAGGACAGCTACTGCCAGTGCGCTCCCACTAACCCTCTTATATACACAAGAATCATTTACGTTTTGAATTAAATCATAAACCATTATGATTACATCAAAACGATAATTCCAAGAACCTAATGCTTGCTTCAATCCAAGCGTGGATCGAATAACCTGCAAACCTTGTTTCCTAGTTTTGGTACGACAAAACTGACAGGATGTTGTAAACATCCTCCAAAAGGTTTCCGTTTAAGGAAAGCGATTTTGATGTGTGTTCGGTTGAATGCAAGATATGTTCAATCGGGCATACCAAGTTTGATGTGATTGCCTTTATTTTTGTATGTATGATACAATCGAGCGCATGGGCTTAGTAAGTCGGATTAAAGGTCCCCTATTTGGAGGGGTTAAAATCATTTACCACGATGCTTTGCCGCGCCGGTTGATGTGTGTTCGGTTGAATGTAAGATATGTTCAATCGGGCATACCAAGTTTGATGTGATTGCCTTTATCTTTGTATGCATGATACGATCGAGTGCATGGGTTTAGTAAGTCGGATTAAAGGTCCCCTATTTGGAGGGGTTAAAATCCTTTATCACGATGCTTTGCCGCGCCGGTTGGTGTATATTCGGTTGGATGTGAGATGAGTTCAATCGGATACATGAGGTCCTACATTGTGGATTTGTTTGTCTATGAATGTGTTGCATGCATCAGGTCTGGTTCCGTTCGAACGTGTTCTCGAACGCCACACGAACGCGAACCTTCTATTTACCGTTCGAACGCATTCTCGAACGCTACGTGAACGCGCACGCATTTTCTTAGTTTCATCATGCATCATGTCTGGTTCCATTCGAACGCGTTCTCGAACGCTATACGAACGTGAACCTTCTGTTTACCGTTCGAACGCGTTATCAAACGCTACGCGAACGCGCACGCATCTTCTTAGTGTTTCATGCATTAGGTCTGGCTCCATTCGAACGCGTTCTCGAACGCTATACGAACGCGAACCTTCTGTTTACCGTTTGAACGCTACGCGAACGCGCACCCACTGAACTGAGTTATTTTCATCACATTTCGTACATAATTGTCCCTAGTAGCTATTCCTTCATATGATAAACCTGATTGTTTCTATGCATTATGCAAGATTGTGTAAGTGTCGTTCATCTGTATTCCCCATATGTATGAGTATAATGTGTTTATTAACTTGTATGCTTGCCGTATGTTAATCTTTATGTATGCAAATTGAGACATAGATTACATGCTAATAGGCTGTATGCAAATTCGGATATGTGTTACATGTAAATTTAGATGAACTTGTTGATGTATGCATGTGAATTTAGAAGCATGATACTCTTGGAAATAAGTGTTACTTACACTTGATTAAATTATTACATAAATCCTTTTATTACAAGTGACATAAGTAAGGGACCATTCCGAACCTAACGGTTTGAGGTATTCCCTTGCGAGAGGTGAGTGCGGCCTTAAATCTCATTTTCCTGGTTCACACCAGGTGGCGACTCCATTATTCTCCGGTTTAGTCCCCCGGACTATTCCGTACTCCCAACCAGGCCGCGAGCCTGGGACAGCATGCGTTGCCCCAGATCCTGTGTCCCACACTTATTCAAAATAAGTTCTGCACTGTTTAATGCGTATCCATTGAAGGAAATGGTAGCTCAGAGCGACTCATGATTAACCTTTTTATGTCCAACAAAATTCGGTTTCTCTGGTTCGGACACACCGTCAGGATGACGTGTTCCGGGAGGAGTCCTCTTTGAAAGAATACTTTGCTCTTTCAAGTATATTAGAAACTTATTGCCTAAGTATTTTCCATTACGATCTTACTGTGGCGGTTTAATACTTTAGCCGATCTGTTTGTCTATTTCGTGTCGAAAACTCTAAAAGTTTCCGATTTTTGTTCCAAAAGAAACACATAGCCATAACGCGATGCCACATCCATAAAGGTCACGAAATATTCATATCCACATCTAGCCTAGCTAGACCATGGCCCACTTGCTTCACTATGAACTAGGGCTAACAGATCGGTGGCATTTAAACTTTTACCAAGTAAAGGTGTTTTAGGCACCTTGCCCAATTAACTAGATTCGTAGACTTTATTTGAATAGAATCAAATCAGTCCGAGTACCCACTGTTCAATAGTGTGGATATACGATTCTTGTTTTAGTTGTGTCCCAGACAACAATGCCACAATTAAGTCTCTCTTCTAATCAAATCAGTTTGAGCTATTTGTTTGTCATGATATACGTTTGAGATTTATTTATATTCAAAATATAAATACTGTTATTTACATCTAATGTGTTTATCTCAATATCATCTTTATATAATAAAACACTTTAGTGTTCTAGAATATAAAGGTACATCCGTAACTGATTAAACACTGATATAGAGATAATGTTTCTAGTCAAACTAGTTATATTATAACAGTTTCCTAATTTAAGTACACACCCGAAAGGTAGTTCCTAAATTTAGGTATCTACGGTCAAAATAGCGACTTTCGTCCCGTTTCCGAACCACAGATTAATCTCAACTGAAGTCAGTATCCTGCTCAAAGCAGATTCTGAACATCAGTACATATATTTAGGTATTACACTAAGTATTTAAAATCCAATTTTAATACCAGTAATGAACATATTTATGACAAACATATTTGAAGTCAGAGCCTTGCTCGTCTTCAATTTCTTCATGTGTGCTTAGTCCAAACGGTAGTCACGCTTCCGCGATCCCGTTTGCCACAAAGCAGACATTTTGAGATATGTCATTTATCTTCCCAGAAGATTATAATGATTTTGCCTTTGCCCTTTTTCCATATTCCAGAAGCCTTTGGCCAAGCCATGGGTTTCTAGAATATCGAAGTGAGGTGCGCCTTGCGCTACTTGCCTTATGGCAAACTTTGACTTTGCCTCCTTGAGAATAGTCATTAACTCTCCAAGAGTTATTTATTGCAATTCAGTACTTCTAAAATCTAAATATAGATTTATGAAGATCCTTCAATTTCATTATCATACTTTAAGGATCTAATCCTTAGTTCTGATTAAGAAATTAAGGAGTCTACTGCGACAAGCTTAATGGATTAAGCACTTGAGTTATCATTACATGAATCTTCCAAAGATCATGCTCTACTATTTGCTTAACTCCGGGCTTAGGCATAATATGTTATTTTATCAAATAAAGTAACTTATTATTTTCCAGGACTATCCTGAAATTATTCCCAATTTAAAAATTAAACCATTTAAATACATTTTCCCTAGGATTATGTTTTAAATGTCAATCTTTCAATTTTATCTTGATTTTAATAGTCCAACTATTTAATCAACGATTTAGGGACTATTTATTATAATGATTATTATAGTCCAACTATTTAATCAACTATAATTAATTAGTTTGAATACAGTCCAACTGTTTATTAAAATAACGATTTAAATATTAGTCCAACTAACATTTAATTTATTTGACGAATGATATTTGTTTGAGCGCGTATGGCAAGTAATTAAACGAATATTGCAAATTCAATTCTTGCCTCCCACTATTTTTCGGCGAGCCTCTAACCCTCTGTCGAGTACTCGGGAAACCATGTTTCCTAGTGGGCTAGGATCCCGTTAAATATCACACAATCTTGACTTTGGCCAACAAATTGTATGATAATTAACTAGGTAGATCTCTAAGATCAATTGGATCCAATCCAATTTCTAGATCCAGTAGGAGGACGTCCAAGTCCGAAACATATATCTTATATATGCCAATATATCCAATATAAACACATAATAAAGCGCGTATAAATAAAATAATAATGATATGTGGATGGATACTTTACACATTGATCCTAGATCAAATCTCTCACTTTCCTCTCTCCCGCTAGCATAAGTATTTACTTCTACCCGTTACACTACACTTCTAAAGAAACCTCATTTACATTGAGGGGAATAGGTGAGAAGAGAAATACAATGAGAAATAAGGTAATAGGCTGGACACGCAGGTCCAATTAATAAATTAAAAATTTATTACAACAATTTCTAAAATTGCCCTACCCTTCTAATATCCATCTGATATACATTATTCATGCATCGCAACCATGTATTCACACAAGCATGTTATCAATCAATCTAATCCAATTAATTAATCTGATAATTAATGACCATCCAATGTTCAAACAACGATTTGATTTTGCGCGAGTCAAACTTGTTATGCGAATAAGTACTCAAAGTACGAATTCTTGAATTATATTAAACTACAAAATTAAATCCAATTCAATTTGCATTTAATACTAATTCAATATTTAATTCCAAATTTAATATTACACTTTATTAATAAACCTTTACGACTTAAATTCCAAATTTAATCGTTACGGGTCTCAAAACCCGATTAACATCCAATGTCAATTTAATTAAAGTCCAATGGGCTTTTAATTAATTTCATAAGGCATGGACTTTTAGTCAACTTGGGTCAAACCCAAAGACTAAAGCCCATTTAAAGGAATCACCCTTATATGCCTAGAAACCAATTTAGGCCCATTAGGCCCAATTAAAGTTAAGGTCCATTAAGTCATAATTGGACTTTATGGATGCGGTTTTGGGCCCAATTGGATCCAACCAATTTAGCCTAAACCTAACTTGGTACAACCAAGCCCAATAAGCCCAATTACAACATTTCAAGCCCATTTCCAATTTAAGCCCAATTAATTAAATTACCGAATTCCAAATTTTATAATCTAATTAACCAAAGTGTATTCCATAATTAATTACCCAAATCAATATTTCGAAAACACCAATTTGCCTAATTAATTATGCTCATTAACAACAAAACATGTCCAACACATTTTATCAAAAATCAAACCCATTCATGCTATTGTAGTCTTGGCATTTTGGGTATTTTTATATCTTATTCGAATTCAATCCGATTAAATCCAATTTAACATTACCCAAATGATTTCAACTCATCCAATGAATCAAAATCAAAAAATCACCATGACTTTTATAATTCATTAGTTTCGGCCAAGCCCACTAATTTAGGGAAACTTTGTCCAATTCAAAATTCAATCCAATTAAATCTCAAATCAACTTTACCCAATTGTTTGAAGTCATCCAATGATCAAAAAACAAAAATACCAAGACATTAGGGCATTTCATATTTTCGGCCAAGCCTCAAAAATTGGGGAAAAATTGATCCAACAAAATTTTATGAAATTGATCATGCATAACTTCAATTCAACATCATTTAAGCATACTTAATCATCTAATTACATCAAATCATGCTCAAACACATTTTACCCAATTTTAACCCTAAATCATTTTCATGCTCAATATTGGTTGTGATACCATTGTTGGAATTCTCTAAGGTCCCAAGGATCAATTATCAAGCAAGAAACACATGTGAATACACGAAGAAATATGGCGGAAACATACTTACAACGATCGGTTGAGATGCGACGAAGAACACTTCAAGCTCTCATCCATTGATGGTCTCGGCAGTGGGCTGCTCAGCATGTGGACTGCACGGCAGTGGGCTGTTGTGCTCCTCCAAGAATCGGCCATGGATGTCTTCAAAGCTCCAAGCTCCAAGTGGTGATTCCATGCTCATGTGTTCGATTCCCTATCACATATGTATTTCCTCTTTTGAGTGCTAGCTCTTTGTGATTTTTGCCACAAAAATCACCATCTCCATCTTTCTTATTCTCTCGGCAGAACTAGAAAATTTGAGAGGGAAATGGTCCAAGACCGTGTGAGAGAGAGAGAGCATTTTGGCTTCTTAAACCGTGAGCCAAGAGAGAGAATAAAAATGTGTATTATTTTTTTATTTTTAATTTCCAAAATCAATTAACCATTTACCATTTTTCAATTTCAAAAAAGTCAAAAGGCAAAAGACAATTAATGCCTTCTAACTACCACCATCAATCAATCAATCAAATTGTCACATCACTCAAAGTGACATGTGATTTGACGCTTGATGTGACTAGCGATTTGACCCTTGATGTGACTTGCGTGTCGCACTCGAATTCGAAATGCGAATACGCTCGCAAACACTCCCGGGCTCGGGTTCACTAATTCCAAATTAACGAATTTTCCGTTGCGACGTAATTAAATGATTATGCCCAGTGAAATCACTATTCATGTCGCTAATGAATTAATTCTAAATTAACTCGTTCGCCCGAATTAAAATCTAATTTCAATTCCGCGTCGAAATCCAATTTCGTATAATATATCCAATATATTATTTTATCGATTAATTCCAAATTAATCGTTCTCTCTCTTTAATTAATATGTTATCCCAGAAAAAATATATGTAATTAATCCTAGATTAATTTTCTCTCTCATCAAATTAATCCCAAATTAATAAAATGCGAGTCATACATCATCGGTTAATCTTCGGGAAGCGACCCATGAGATCCCCGGATATGTTGGCTAAAAATATGGTCGTCAGACTATCCGAACACGTAAGTACCTAGTACTATGTTTGTACCGATTTAGAAGACAAGGTTGGCTTCTAGCAAAGCGTCATGCCTACCCAATTCTCCAGAAATATCCTTATAGGAATATGTGATATATATCAGGCGTAGTATACGTAGTATTGCGTATTTCGATCCAGTATCGGATGTCACGTGCTAGGCCTGGGGCTGGAATTGTGTCTGCCCCGTACGAAGCACATATCGGATCTCTGGTAACTAGTCTCTATAATCGGATAAACATGACCTAGTCATAATATCCCGATAGCTCGAGCATATAAGAGAACGAGTTCCGTATCCTACGTGACCATCATCTCCACTATGACTGGAGTGATACTTCCATCTCGACATCACACCCAATACACTATGATTCTCAATATACCCAGAAGAGGCATACACAGAACCTGTTAAAGCCCTGGAGGACCAAAACCAAAGTACATTGATTGTCGCAAGTATTACCGGTGCAAGTCTCAGGTTAAGACCAAATACACCTACCCTGATTTCGGACTTCCATAGACACATAGTCATACTATTAATGGAATTCTGAGGGGGTCTATCCAGAGCGAAGCTGTTTCCCGTACCATCGGTAAAACACAACCTCCTATTACACTTGCATGAGTATCATATACCCAAATATATGAGAACTATGTTGTTATGCCCTCACAACGCGCACAAATGTAATACTAGTCTTTTACGCATTATCGATGTCCAATCTCGATAATTCTCTGACTAGGGATATTTAATGATTAATCCTTCGTGGACTGATACTGTCTCATATCATTCTCAATCCAGGAACTAATCATATGGACCTCCTATCATTTATACATCTTGGTGATCTAATCACAAATGATAAGAAAGCAATCTCATTTGTCACATAGTTAATTTGTACAACAACACCATGATCTGTACAAATAGTGACGTTATGGGTCATAATTGTCCAACATGGTCGACCACTTCATTTCCTGTATTGTACTTCCTCCTTTACCAGCAAATACGTGTGACATCAAATCATGTATTCAGATGATTCAGCAGTCAGTGTAGTTTGGGGGGAAAGCAACTGAATATCCTAATACCCACATTAGCAACTTCCTTGAAGTTTGCGGCACTTTCAATTACAACCGAGAAGCTGAAGAAGCAATGAGACTGCAGGTTTTTCCATACTTCTTGAAGGACAGAGCTAAAGCTTGGCTACATTCACTACCAACAGGTTCCATCACAACTTGGAACATTTTAGCCACCAAATTTCTTACAAAGTACTTTCCACCAGCTAGAACTGGAAAGTTGAGGAATGACATTACATCCTTTGTACAATAAGACTCAGAAACTCTCTACGAAGCTGGGAAAGGTACAAAGATTTACTCCGGAAATGTCCTCACCATGAGATTCCAAAATAGCTTCAAGTCCAAACTATCTGTAATGGACTTTCTAGACTGATGAGAACCACAATCGATGCTGCTGCTGGATGAGCTTTAATGGCAAAATGAGAAGATCAAGCCTGTGACCTAATCGAAGAAATGGCCAACAACAATTCCTTATGGCCAACAGAAAGAAGCATGATCCAACGAATTACAGAAATTTATGAAAGTGGAGCCAATACAGCAGTCAACGCCAAGCTGGATCAGATATGCAAATTTATGGAGACTCTTACCACTGGATCCACAAGTTCACCATATGGAGGAGCACATGAACCAAACCAACTTGAAGAGACGGTGATTTATGTCAACAATTTCAACAGACAGGGGAACAATCCATATTCCAACACCTAAAACTCAGGGTGGAGGAATCATCCGAATTTTTCATGGACCAACAATTCAGGGCAAAAGAACAATCCACCACCTGGATTCCAATAGCAGAACTATACACCTCCTGGATTCCAGCAACAGAACAAAGGCCAGGAACAGACAAATAAACCAAGAATAGCAGAAGTGCTGGCTTAGTTAAAAAAGTACGATGATATGTTTCAGAGCCAATCTGCTTCCATCAAAGCACTGGAGAATCAAATCGGACAACTGGCCAATGCTCAGAGTTACAGAAAGCCAGGTACCCTTCCTAGCAACACAAAGCCAAATCCAAGGAACATGGGAAAGGAACAATGTCATGCCATCATGTTAAAAAGCGGTACTGAAATCAACAAAGATGTTGGAATCAAGGCATCAATTGAAGATATTGCAAAAGAAGAAAAGCAACAGATTGAGGAAAAAGAAGCAAAGGAAAAAGAACCAGAAAGAATCACTATACCTCCACCTTTTCCACAGCGACTTCAGAAAAAAAATCTGGACAAGCAGTTTGCTCGATTCTTGGAAATTTTCAAAAAGCTGCACATCAACATCCCATTTGCAGAAGCCTTGGAACAAATGCCCAGCTATGTAAAATTCATGAAAGACATTCTTTCATGAAAGCGGAGATTGGGAGATTACGAGACAGTAGCATTATCAGAAAAATGCAGCGCTATCATTCAAATGAAGCTTCCCCCAAAGTTGAAAGATCCTGGAAGTTTTACCATTCCTTACATCATAGGAGAGCATAACTTCGGTAGGGCTTTGTGTGATATAGGTGCAAGTATTAACTTGATGTTTTTTCTATTTTCAACAAATTATAGATTGGAGAAACAATGCCCACTTCAGTCTCTCTACAACTTGCTGATAGAACGCTCGTATTTCCAAGAAGCGTAGTTGAGGATGTGCTGGTCAAGGTTGACAAATTCATTTTCCCAGCATATTTTATTGTCCTTGATATGGAGGAAGACGCAGACGTGCCAATCATCCTTGGGAGACCGTTCTTGGCTACAGGTCGAACCATTATTGATGTACAAAAAGGAGAAGTAACCAAGAGGGTACATGACCCAGAAGTAACATTCAATGTTTTCAAGGCCATGAATATTCCAGATGATGAAAAGAAGGAGGAATGTTTCAGACTTGATGTAATACATAGTACCATCCAGAATTCTGATGAAAGGAAAAGTTCTACTGACCAACTTAATGAATGTCAACTGCCTGTGGATCCTGAAGATAAAGAGTCTTGTGCATTAAAGACGCAGATTCTTACGCTACAAGCAACATAAGAAAAATAGTTCCACCAGCTCAATGAATTGGAGGAATTTCACATACAGCCTTTTGAGAATGCCAAATTGTACAAAGAAAATGCCAAGAAGAGACATGATGAGAAGTTAGTGCGCATACAACTGGAACCAGGGAAGAAGGTACTATTAAACAAATCAAGGGTGAAATTCTTCCCATGGAATTCAAAATCACGGTGGTCAGGTCTATTTGTGATCACCAAGGTTCTACCAGACAGAGCTGTTGAGATACATGATCCCGACTCCAACAAAACATTCAAGGTTAAAAACAAGTGTGTCAAGCACTATTGGGAGAATCAATTGAGCGACAAAAAGAAAGTGTCACACTTTCAGATCCAGCCTAACGTTCAGGCAGTCATGTCTAGCTGACGACTTTAAACTTAGCGCTAGCTGCGAGGCAACCCAAGCAATTTATGTATATATTTTGATTTGGTGTCTTTAAATTTTTTTGTGTTTAGTTTTTGTAGGTTAAGTCATTTCAATATGGAAGATGCTCTCGTAAATCTTCACAAGCAATTTCCTTCTCTCCCTCAAAAATCTCTGATGAAAGTTTACAAAGCTCGCTTGGAACGGATGAGACTGCTGATGATCAAAGGTTTGCCTACTGACATTCGTTAGATTATTGAAGCACGGGTTCGATTGGAAGGTGAGTCCTATGACTCTTTTATTTCACATCTGCCTGGTTTAGGAAGAATCACAAATGCTAAAAAGAGAAGAGCCAAAAGAATGTGTGTTTGTTATAAATATGCTCGTATGTTTTGTGATACTCGTTGTTGATCTTTAGGAATGGTGTCTGATAACCGCGAAGATAAGATTAATTTCATTAGGGATGGCTTAAGTAAGGAGTCTTTAGATGATATATCTTCAACTCTTGAGACGCATCCCAGTGGATATGTTCATATAGCCATCCGCAAATTACATACACAATTCCAAAAAGAAAGAAAACAGTTAAGTCTTGGGAATCTGACTCAAAAAGACCTTGTTTGCCAATTTATAAGAAAATTGGATGGGAAGCTTGTCCCTGACGCATAGACGTCAATCAAGCTGTAAATTATTGTAAATATTATATCTCTTTGTCTTTTCCTAATAATTGTAATTTGTTTTGTTGTTTTCTTTTATTTTCTCCGATAGGATCCAGACCTTTTTGACTATCACGATTTATTTTATTTTTAACTAATAATTGTTATTTGGCAGGTACTATTGATATTATTTTACTCACCCTTTTTAGGTGTTATAAATTCAACTCATCGTTGTACTTTTGAAGACATCCAGTGTAAAACATGGAAGCCACTTCAAGAAGACGAGTTGAAAACATCTGTGTGTTTTGCGGTACTAGTGTTAGTGTTAAGCCACAATACGTAGAAGCAGCACATGAATTGGGTCGAGTCTTAGCTGCAAGGAATATGCACTTAGTATATGGTGGAGGCAATCTTGGACTAATGGGGATCATTTCAAAAGCTGTACAAGAGGGAGGCAGTCACGTTTTGGGAATCATCCCAAAACCCTTGGCAGAAGCAAATCTTATTGGACCATCAAACGGAGAAGAACTAATCGTGCCAGGTATGTCTGAACGACTGGTAGAAATGATTAATCGAGCTGATGCTTTTATTGCTTTGCCAGGTGGCTTGGGTACATTGGAGGAAATTTTTACAGTGTTATCTTGGGCGAACTTGAACATACACCAGAAACCGCTTGGACTGTACAACGTTGAAGGATTTTATGATTTTCTTTATGTGTTTCTTGATGATGCCCGAAGAAATGGGTTTGTGTCAAAACCTTTAAAAGAACTCATCTTCACTGACAGAACTGCTCCGGATCTAATTGACCAAATCTTAGCCTATGAACCACAAATTGACCCTATCCTTTCAAAGATAAATTGGTCCGAGGACTATCGTGGTAAGAGGCGTCGGATTAATCTGGATCTTAACCTTTAATTTTTCGTGTACTATCTTCTAAACTCTTCTCCTACTGTTTAAGACATTGGGGACAATGTCTCATTTAGGTTTGGGGGAGGGAATTAGTTGATAAGTATCTAGTTTATAGTTGTGTGTTGTTTTCAGTCCAAATTTTTCCAAAAATACAAAAAAATTGAAAAAATTTACAAAAATCAAAAAAAAAATATTTTGCGTTTTTGTTTTTATTTTGACTAAAAAGGTGAAATTGGTGAGAGATATCTGAGTAAGGAGTTCCCATTCCTGATACGTATTTCAACCCATTTTCGAAACAAGTTATTTTGTTTATTTCCTTTTGAATTATTTAATTTGTAAATTCTCCATAAAATTGACTAAAATGGATCTTCATATGCTCAGTTGGCAGGTATTATCAACATGCATGGTAACATACAGACATGAGCTATAATTGAAAAGTTTGTAATATTCAGTGCTCTAGTTTAATTGAAGGAAGCATCTCAAAAAGCAATGGAGTAAAAAAAAAACGTCTGAGATCCGAGTTATTAAGTCTGTAGGGGTGTTTTAACACCTAGTGCCCTAAAGCCAACTGGTTTGGGAGTCACTGGCCCAAAGATCGCTACATGGATCAAGGATGTTGCAAAAATATATATATTTGAAGTCTGAGTAATTAAGTCTGTAGGGGTATCTTAACACCTGGTGCCCTAAAGCCAACTGGTTTGGGAGCCACCGACCCAACACTCGCTACATAGATGAAAGATATTGTATATAAATAAAAAAAATCAAAAATCAAAGAAAAAATTCAGAAAAATTATTCCATTGCTACAAAAAGGTGTGAATTCTGATAAAACTTTAGGACAAAAATATTACTCTCTTATCAACTGCACTTGTGACTGTTGTGGGCAAAAATGAGTTGTTTAATATTTTGTTGGCTGTGTATATGGAGAATGGTAAATATAATAGGAGAATTTATTTATTCGGTAATTTAGAAGGAAAGAAAACAACTAGTGACTTGGAGTAGAAGTTTCACCTGATTAGTCACTAACTTCTTTATTCTCTTTTCTCTTGTCTTTTTGATTTTGTGTGCATTAGTTTCACTACCTTTTTACTTTTGTAAAATGTTTGTGGGTATCATTGAGGTAAACCCTCACGAGACTACAACTCGTCCACTATGGACACTTACGGTTTAAAGGCTTTTTGCATACGCTAAATGCAACCGTGATCCCTACGAAAGTTGCTTGGTTAAATTTTATTTTAAAGATGTTTATGTTATTCTGTGTTTTGCTCGAGGACTAGCAAAATGTTAGGTTTGGGGGTGTGATGAGTGGTAAATGTATTACTATTTCCCACTCGTTTGACCTAATATTTTGTATAGTTTCTTGAGTTTTGTGAATATTTTGATGTGTTTTGTGTTATTTTGTAGATAAATAAAGTTTCAGGACATTCTGGAGGTGATTTGGGACCAAAACAGTGAAAAATGAAGCAAAAGGGTAAAATTGTAAATTGCGTGTCGCGACGCCTAACGTGCGCCGCTCCATGCTAACGTGCGCTGGGGACACATGTCAGAATCTGAGAAGTGTGACTTTGCTAACGTGCGATGTGCCACATATCAACATCACAGCCGATCTGCTAACGTGCACCGTGACATGTGTCATCATCCTATGGTGCCGACAATCGCCATCGCCACGTGTCGACACGTGTCATCCCGCGTGTCAGCCACGTCATTATCCATGTCAGCAGAAGACCGAGTCAACATGCCATGTCACCACCACGTCATCATCAGCCAATCACGAAGTGCCACGTGTCGCAATCCTACGGTGCCAACAATCACTTTCGCCACGTGTTGCCACGTCAGCGCCACATCAGCTCAATTATTGACTCATTTATCCGAATTGCCATCTGGCAGATAAGAATCTGAAACGGACCAATCACGCGTTGACACGTCAGTGCGTCACGACGCAAGAAGAAACTTGTGCGTCGTGACGCGCGGGGCTTATTGACGCCTATATATATAGCTCAAAATTTCAATTTCAGATGTACCTTCCTCTCTGAATTCTTTAATGTAAATAGGGAGTTTTCTATCTAGTTTATTTTAATTTCAGTTTTGTAATTAATTTTAATTACGTTCTGTAATAATAATAATTTACTTTCTTTATTTTTTCAGTTTTTACTATTCAACATGAGTAGGTAACTTCCCCCTGCTAGAGTGAAAGGTAAAACTTTTATTACTGCTATTTAGATTAATCTCCCTTAAATATAAATATTCATTATTTAAAATTTGACTTAATGAGGATACCGTTATATTGGTCGGTTGGTAATTCATTTTAAACTGGTTTAAACCTGACTAAGCAAGGATACAGCCAGATTGGTCGGTTGGTAAATAAATTTTCTTACCGCCTATATGGCAGGTTTATTTTGGTTCCGCCTTTATGGCTGGTTAGACTTAATTTGACTTAATCAGGTTACCACCTATATGGATGGTGTAGGACACAGAAATCGGCGACACTGTTCTAGGCACGCGGCCTAGTTGGGAGTACGAAATAGCTCGCGGGGAACTAAACCGGAAAAATAACATGGAGTCGCCACCCGGTGTGAACTGGGACAAAGATTTAAGGCCGCACTCACCCCTCGCAAGGGAAGACCTCAAACATGTTTGGTTTGGAATGGTCCCTTACTTATGCCACTTGTAATGATGTGATTTGTGCAATATCTTAACCGAATCTACGCAACATGCTCAAGAACAACCTATATCTAGTTCATGTTCATAAAGATAAATCCTATGTCTAAGTTTGTATGCTTGGAAAGTAAGTCCTCATAACACACGACAACACACGGAAATCTCATGAACATATTTCAATTATATAATGCGAAAAGCAAACAACAACCTAAACCTAATGCAAATTCCAAACGCAAAACAAATAACTACTCATGCTTAAAAATAAACAACTAAATCATGCTTAAAAATAAATAACATACTAGACTAAATCATGCTCGCATACATGTTTGGATGAAACGAAATACGTGTGTCTCTTAAATAGTACGTGGCATTGTATCCCGAGTGTAAATCGCACTACCATCCATTCGGATTCAGCTACGAAATTTACGTCCGGGTTTCCATCTGATATACCACAAAAGAGAACACGCATTTCATTCACCCGGAATTCACATCATGCATCAACAAATGACTCTCATGCGATAATATATTAAAAAAAAAAGAAGAATAATAAATAAAGAAGGTGCCCTCAGGTCTAACCTCTTTTGTCGTCTCTCGAAAGCGCGTTACACGGCCGTCGGAAGGGTTGATACTCCGCAACTCCTCCGGTTCACTGGTTCAATGTTTTTCTTCGCTGTTTCACTGTTTGGGCTGCTGTTTTTACTCCGTTTTTAGATGCAGTTTTGGGTTAATTCGGGGACTGTTTTGGGCAGTTTTTTTGTGAAGCAGTGGGTTGTTGCGTGTTTGTTTTGTGTGAAGGTTGGCCGGTTAAAGGGCTGTGTGTTTTTGTTGAATGGGCTGTGTTTTGAGTGCTGCTTGTGTGCGTTTTGTGTGTGTGAGTGGGATGTGTTCACGTGGCCTGTGTGCAAAGCCGTGAGTGTGTGCAAGATATCAATGTGGCTTGTTGTGTGTGTGCAAGGCGTGTTTGAGTAGATTTATCGTTGACTGTGAACGTCGTGAGGGTCTTATTTGATTGTTGTCGTGGGTTTTCCGAGAGAGATTGGGTTCTTTTAACGTGGCTGTTGAAGGGCTTAATGGCTTTAGGGTTAGCTGGTTAGTATGTTGAACGTGAGAAGGTTTCGTTGGAGCGTGATGAAGGTGCGGCTGATTGAGTGGGGTGAGGTATTGGGCTAGTGGCGTTTGAGAGAGGCAGTAACGTGGGTGAGGTTGAGGGGGGCAGGCGTGAGTGTTGAAGGGGAGAGAGAGCCGAATGTTTAGGGTTTATTTGATGTGTTTTTTGTGAGAATCAGCCTGGGTTGTTTCTTGTGAGAATATTGTGTATATGAGCTCTCTTATTTCTTGTGTGAATTATGTGTGAATGAGCTAGGGTTGTTTCTTGTGAGAATATTGTGTATATGTGCTCTCTTATTTCTTGTGTGAATGAGCTAGGGATCTTTATGTGTTGGTGAAGGGTTCTTTATATAGGCAAAGGGATGGGGGCTTTCCTTATTTGAGAATGAGAATGATTTGTGTAATTAAGGGGATATCTTTTAATTAGTATTTGATAAGGAAAATTATTTTAATTAGGGAAGTGATTTGATTTAATTTGATTTCTTCTCTTTTAGTTAGGGATATGATTTAATTTAATTAGGAAGGTGAATTATTTAGATTTATTTAATTTAGGCATGTGATTTATTTAAATTAGGAAAGTGATTAATTTGATTTATTTAATTTAGGCATGTGATTTAATTAGGAATGATATTATTTTAATTTGTGACATGTGTTTTAAATGTTTTAATTATTTGGATTGGGCTTGGTGTGTGGGCTTTGGTTTTGGGCTAAGGATGTGTTTTGAAACGAAGGTCCAACAAGCGAACCCGAAGCTAATCCAGCGAATTAAATCCAACAACGTGTCAATTCTTGACTCTTCCCTTCCAACGTCCGTTTCCCGAGGCTTCCACAATTAAAGAGGTAGTGTCTCCATACGAGACTCATCATCGGGACTTATATGCAAAAATGCAGTGCCTACAGTCGCCCCCACTTTGATGGGACTTGTGCAGTGTGTGACAATGAAAATCCTATCAAAGTATGTGCAATGCATTTTCACTTACCTGGCTCGCTAGCTGCCACCTGGCTTGCCTGTTGCTCCAAACTGAATTTGATGATGTGCCATTCATGGCGTGCTAAACCCCGTACCTAGGGTGTCGTGATAATCCACAATAGTCCACATTTCGTACTTGGCTTGCTAAACCCCGTACCTAGGGTGTCTCGATAGTCCACAATAGTCCACATGTCGTACCTGGCATGCTAAACCCCGTACCTAGGGTGTCGCGGTTGCGTCTCCATACCTAGAGTGTCGCAGTTGTGTCTGAGTGTCGTACCTGGCGTGCTAAACCTAGTACCTAGGGTGTCGCGGTTGCGTCTCTATACCTAGAGTGTCGCATTTGTGTCTGAGTGCCGTACCTGGCAAGCTAAACCCCGTACCAAGGGTGTCACTGAAATATCTCCATACCCGGAGTGTCGTACCTGGCAAAACTAATCTGATATCTCCATACCCGGAGTGTCGTACCTGGCAAAACTGATCTCATGTCTCCATACCCGGAGTGCCGTACCTGGCAAAACTGATCTGATGTCTCCATACCAGGAGTGTCGTACCTGGCAAAACTGATCTGATGTCTCCATACCCGGAGTGCCGTTCCTGGCAAAACTGATCTGATGTCTCCATACCCGGAGTGCCGTACCTGGCAAAAATGATCTGAGGTCTTCATACCCGGAGTGTCGTACCTGGCAAAACTGATGTGATGAGAGTTGGTCCATTTCGAACCATGCTCCATTTTCGGAGCGCCATTTTCGGCTAGCTAACCTCATTTTCGAAGTGTCGCTGATGTGATGATAGTCCATTTTCGAAGTGCCATTTTCGGCGAGCTAACCCCATTTTCGAAGTGTCGCTGATGTGATGATAGTCCATTTTCGAACCATGCTCCATTTTCGGAGTGCCATTTTCGGCGAGATGATAGTGGTCTATTTCGAACCATGCTCCATTTTCGGAGCGCCATTTTCGGCGAGCTAACCCCATTTTCGATGTGTCGCTGATGTGATGATAGTCCATTTTCGAACCATGCTCCATTTTCGGAGTGCCATTTTCGACGAGTGGTAGTGGTCCATTTCGAACCATGATCCATTTTTGGAGTGCCATTTCTGGTGAGTGGTAGTGGTCCATTTCGAACCATGCTCCATTTTCGGAGTGCCATTTTCGGCGTCTGATATGATTGTGGTCCATTTCCGAACCGTTGTTGATAAGAGATAGTCCATTTCCGAACCATGCTGATGTGAGATAGTCCATTTCTGAACCATTGCTGAGTTAAAATAAGGGTCTTGTTCTTTGAATTGTGTTGAATGTAGGCTTTGTGCCCTCGATTGCCATACCCGGCAAGACTGATACTGAATGTGGGCACTATTCCCAAAGTGCCATACCTGGAAAAACTAATATCGTGTCTCCATACTCGGAGTGCCATACCCGGCAAAACTGCTACTAATGCTGATGTGGGCCTCGCCCCCAAAGTGCCATACCTGGCCAGACTGATACTGATAATGATGTGGGCCTCGCCCCCAGAGTGCCATACCCGGCAAGACTAATACTGATGATGTGATAGTTCGTTCTCAAACCATGTTGTGAAGTGGTCCATTCCCGAACCGTTACTGTGTGAGGTGGTCCATTCCTGAACCTTGCTCCATTCTCGGAGTGCCATTCCCGGCTTGTTCATTCTCAAAGTGTGCTCTATTCTCGGAGTGCCATTCCTGGCTTGTTCATTCTCGAACTGTGCTCCATTCTCGGAGTGTCATTCCCGGCTTGTTCATTCTCGAACTGCGTTCCATTCTCAGAGTGCCATTCCCGGCTTTCTGATGATGTGTGGGCCTCAACCCTGGGACTCATCCCCAAAACTGATACTGATGTGGGCCTCGACCCTGGGACGCATCCCAAAACTGACACTGATGATGTGTGGGCCTCAACCCTGAACTGATACTGATGTGAGCCTCGCCCCCGGACTGATACTTATGTGGGCGTCGCCCTCAAACTGATACTTATGTGGGCCTCACCCTGAACTGATACTGATGTGGGCCTCGACCTTGGGACGTATCCCAAAACTTATGCTGATGTGGGCCTCGGCCCTGGGACGCATCCCCAAAACTGATCCTGATGTGGGCCTCGGCCCTGGGGCTCATGATGTGGGCCTCGGTCCTGGGACTCATCCCCAAACCTGATGCTGATGTGGGCCTCGACCCTGGGACTCATCCTCAAAACTGATACTGACGTGGGCCTCAACCCTGGGACTGATACTGATATGGGCTTCGCCCCAAACTGATACTGGTGTGGGCTTCGCCCCCGGACTGATGCTGATGTGGGCCTCGCCCTCAGACTGACACTGATGTGGGCCTCGTCCCAAACTCATACTAATGTGGGCCTCACCCCAAACTGATACTGACGTGGGCCTCACCCCCAGACTGATGCTGATGTGGGCCTCGACCCTGGGATTTATTCCCGAAGACTGCTGGTAATGCGGGCTTCGCCCCCTGGGATTCAGTCCCGAAAACTGCTGATAACGCGGGCTTCGCCCCCCAGGATTCATTCCAAGACTCTGATGATGTGGGGCCTCAACCCTGGGATTCATTCCCCAAAATGTTGTTCATATATTGCTGATTCTGGTTGGCTTGTCTTTGCCGCTTTCTCTTTTTCTTCTTTGAAACCTGTGAATACAAAACAAAACAAACACAAAAAATAATGCAAAATATGTTACATGTATGCATGCATGAATGAATTTCCTATTCCTTTGGGTTAGGTCTTCCGCCAGTTCTCCAGGTGATTGCTCAGTCTTCTTTCTGGTCTCATAGCTCAATATCTTGTTATGTCCCAGATTCACGAGGTGGTACACTAGTTGCCCTCAGTCTTGGTTTAGCTTTCTGCTCTCTGACCGGCGTAAACACACACGTATAACGCAAGCGCACGTATCGTTCAAGTAGTATAAAATATCGATCCCACGAGGACTTAATTCCTACTGTTGTTATTAATTGTTGAATCTATTTATTACAAATATCTAATTAAATGGATAAGAGAGATATTGTTTGTTTGATTGGTTGAATGGCTTTACTAAATAAATAAATAAATAAAAAGACAAAAGAAAATACTAAAGAAAATACAAAAGACACAAAGATCTAGGGTTGTGATTTCTTCCAATACCATTTTAAAGATGAAGTGATTATTATATAGATGGTAAAACATTGATTTATTAACCTGGAACACGAATTATGCGAAAGCATCTGTCGATGGTCAGACACAAATACCCAGTGTAACCCAATTGAACCATATTTCCTATGTCAACCACATTATCTGGATTCATTAAGATTGAGTTCCATTATGGCTACCCTCGCCCGACAGGTATATTCCTATCCTGTAAGGAAATCTATTAAAGGGTTATCTATCCTCAAGGAAGATCGTGGTCTATTGAGTCTAAGGTCTTAAACTTAAAATCCCTATGTCTAGTTCATTTTAAGTTACCTAATCAATTTTATTAATGGCAATTAATAAAAAGCATTAAGATTAAGACTCAATAAATAAATCTTTATAATACCCAAACTATAATCTAACCCTTATAAACCGGTGATATTGAAATTCATCACAACCCCAGATAACTATTTAGTTACAACACATAACTAGGACTAATAACTGAAAAATAAAAGACATAAAGTAAAAATACTGAAAGTAAAAGACATAAAGTAAAAAGTAAAATAAATGCTAAGGTAAAAGGAATTACTTTTACTACTACTTATTTAGAAATCTCCCATAAAATATATATAAACTTGTTTAATATTACCAACCGACCAATCTGGCGGTATCCTGATTAAGTCAAATTAAGTCCAACCAGCCATATAGGCGGTAATATTTGTCCATAATCCAGCCATAAAGGCGGTACCAAAATAAATTTACCAACCGACCAATCTGGCGGTATCCTTGATTAGTCAGGTTTAAACCAGATTAAATTGAATTGCCAACCGACCAATATATCGGTATCCTTTATTAATCAGTATTTTAAATAGTGACATATATTTTTAAGGGAGATTAATCTAAATAGTAACAGTAAAAGAATTACCTTTCACCCTAGCTTGGGAAATTACCTCCTCATTACTGAAAATAAAAACTGAAAAATTAAAGAAAAAAGTACTGTGCGTAAAAGTAAATTCGCGGAAAGTAAAAACTGAAAAGTAAAGAAAAGAAAGTGCGAAACTGAAAATTAATTACTGAAAACTAAAAATAACAAACTAGATACAATCTTCTTATTTATTCATTAAGAATTTCAAAGAAGAAAGTATGAATTTTACAAATGAAATGGCTTGGTATTTATAGGCAAAATTTTGCCACCATCAAATCATCCATCAATTTCTCCACCAATTACATTATTAATTTCTCCACTAATTACTCCATCCACCAATCCATAATTGCTCCAATAATTTCTTATCTTGTTTGGTGTTGATTTGATAATTTTTATTAATTATTAATTAATTAATATTTTGCTTTGAAAATGATTGATAATGACTTTTAATAATTACACTCCACACACTTCTGGATGGTTCATCAATTTCGGTCATGAAATATTCAGAATTCGAAAATATTTTCTCTTTCACAGTTGTAGATCTTTGAGTCTTCTTTAATCTGGCACTTGAATCAGCTCAATCCGATATCTGAGTAAAAGTTATGCCCAAAATACGACAGATTGCAAAACTGGAATTTCCAAAACTGCACTTCGTCAAAACGCCCTTTCAAATTTCCAATCTCCAAAATTAATATATCAAGTCCAATAATTGCCCTTATTTGATCCACATTTCGTCCTAAATGATTTCATTGAGTCCCGATATTATTTTATCTGCAAAATAAACTAAAACACATCAAAACATTCATCAAACCCGAGAAACTAAACAAAATATTAAGTAAAAGGGGCGGTAAATATTGATATATTTTCGCTCATCACACACCCCCAAACCTAACATTTTGCTAGTCCTCGAGCAAAACAACAAATAAAATAAAATTAAACTAAGCCACTTTCGTAGGGATCACGGTTGCATTTAGCGTATGCAACAAGCCTTTAAACCCCTAGGTGTCCCTAGTGGACGAGTTGTAGTCTCGTGAGGGTTTACAGCAACGATACCCACAAACGTTTTACAAAAGTAAAAAGGTAGTAAAACTAATGCACACAAAAGCAAAAAGACAAGCGAAAAGAATAAAGAAGTTAGTGACTAATCAGGTGAAACTTCTACTCCAAGTTACTAGTTGTTTTGTTTTATTCTAAATTACTGAATAAGTAAATTCTCCGATTATTTTTACCATTCTTCATATACAGCCAACAAAATATTAAACAACTCATTTTTGCCCACAACAGTCATAAGTGCAGTTGATAAGAGAGTAATATTTTTGTCCTAAAGTTCTATCAGATTTCACACCTTTTTGTAGCAATGGAATAATTTTTCTCATTTTTCTGATTTTTTTCTTTGATTTTTCTCTATTTTTTATTTATATACAATATCTTCGTCTATGTAGCGAGTGTTGGGTCGGTGACTCCCAAACCAGTTGGTTTTAGGGCACCAGGTGTTAAGACACCCCTACAGACTTAATTACCCAGACTTCAGATATATATATTTTTTTCAGCATCTTTGATCCATGTAACGAGCTTTGGGCCAGTGACTCCCAAACCAGTTGGTTTTAGGGCACTAGGTGTTAAAACACCCTTACAGACTTAATAACTCGGATCTCAGACGTTTTTTTTTTTTTTTTTTTTTTTTTTTTTTTTACTCCATTGCTTTTTGAGATGCTTCCTCCAATTAAACTAGAGCACTGAATATTACAAACTTTTCAATTTAGCTCATGTCCGTATGTTACTATATATGTTGATAATATCTGTTAACTAAACATATGAAGATTCATTTTAGTCAGTTTTAAGGAATTCACAAATTAAATAATTCAAAATGAAATAAACAAAAATTAACTTGTTTCGAAATAGGTTTGAGATACGTATCAGGAGTGGAAACTCCTTACTCTCAGCTATCTCTTACCAATTTCACCTTTTTAGTCAAATAAAAAAAATACACAAAAACCAAAATATTTTTAATTTTTGAAAATTTTTCAATTTTTTTTGTATTTTTCGAAAAATTTTGGACTAAAAAATAAAATAACACACAAACTAAAAAAAACAAGGTACTGATCAACTAATTCCCTCCCCCAAACCTAAATGAGACATTGTCCCCAATGTCTTAAACAGTAGAAGAGAGTTAGAAGATAATACCTGGTTAGCTGAAATTCTACAGGAAATTAAAGGTTAAGATCCAGATTAACCCGACGCCTCTTACCACGATCGTCCCCAGACCAATTTATCTTTGAAATGATAGGGTCAACTTGTGGTTCATAGGCTATGAGTTGGTCTATTAGATCCGAAGCAGTTCTGGCAGTGAAGAGGAGTTCTTTCATAGGTTTTGACACGAACCCATTTCTCCGAGCATCATCAAGAAACACAAACAAAGAAATCATAAAATCCATCAACGTTAAGCAGTCCAAGCGGTTTCTGGTGTATGTTCAGGTTCGCCCAAGATAGAACTATAAAAATTTCCTCCAATGTGCCCAAGCCACCTGGCAAAGCGATAAAAGCATCAGCACGTTAATCATTTCTACCAGTCGTTCAGACATACCTGGCACGATCAGTTCCTCTCCGTTTGATGATCCAATAAGATTTGCCTCTGCCAAGGGTTTTGGGATGATTCCCAAAACATGACTGCCTCCTCCTGTACCCTTTGAAACGATCCCCATAAGTCCGAGATTGCCTCCGCCATATATTAAGTGCATATTCCTTGCAGCTAAGACTCGACCCAATTCCTGTGCTGCTTCTATGTATTGTGGCTTAGTACCAACACTACTACCGCAAAACACGCAGATGTTTTCAACTCGTCTTCTTGAAGTGGCTTCCATTTTTTATGTATTTCTTTTTCAACTCCGGATGCCTTCAAAAGTGCAATGACGGGCTGAATTTATAGTACCTGAAAAGGGTGAGTAATAACAGCACAAGTATCTTCCAAGGACGATTAGTAACGATTAATATCGTGATAGTCAAAAAGGTCTGGATCCTGTCGGAGAAAATTAAAAGAAAACAACAAAAAAAATCACAATTATTAAGAAAAGACAAAGAGATATAATATTTACAAGAAAAGTAACGGTTGATTGACGTCTATGCGTCAGGGACAAGCTTCCCATCCAATTTTCTTATAAATTGGCAAACAGG
The DNA here is from genome assembly GCA_019454045.1 of Zanthoxylum bungeanum. NCBI lineage: Eukaryota > Viridiplantae > Streptophyta > Magnoliopsida > Sapindales > Rutaceae > Zanthoxylum > Zanthoxylum bungeanum. The sequence continues at coordinate 22,627 of SKCR01001817.1, read as the reverse complement.
GTCTTTTTGAGTCAGATTCCCGAGACTTAACAGTTGTCTTTCCTTTTGGAATTGTGTATGTAATTTGTGAATGGCTATATTAACATATCCACTGGGATGTCTCAAGAGTCGAAGATAGATCATCTAAAGACTCCTTTCTCAAGCCATCCCTAATGAATTTAATTTTGTCTTCGCGATTATCAGACACCATTCCTAAAGAACGACAACGAGTGTTGCAATTAAATCGTGCACATTTGTAACAAACACCCATTTGCTTAGCTCTACGTTTCTTTGAATAGGTGCTTCTTCCAAACCAGGCAGATGTGAAATAAAAGAGTCAGAAGACTCACCTGCCAATCGGACTCGTGCTTCAATTACCCAACGAATATCATTAGGAATACCATGGATTGTCAATAACCTCATCCGTTCCAAGCGAGCTTTGTAAACTTTCATCAGAGATTTTGGAGGGAGAGAAGGAAATTGCTTGTGAAGATTTGCGAGAGCTTCTTCCATCTTGAAATGACTAAACCTGCAAAAATTAAACACACAAAATTAAAACACACCAGATCACAAAATAAACAAAAATTGCATGGGTTGCCTCCCTGCTAGCGCTAAGTTTAAAGTCGTCAGCCAGACTTGACTTTTCGAACGTTAAGCTGGATCTGAAAGTGTAACACTTTCTTTTTGTCGCTCAAATGATTCTCCCCAGTAGTGCTTGACACGCTTGTTTTTAACCTTGAAAGTTTTGTTAGCGTCAGGATCATGTATCTCATCTCAACGGCTCTATTTGGTAAAACTTTGGTGATCACAAATGGACCTGACCACCGTGATTTTGGCTTCCATGGGAAGATTTTCACCCTTGATTTGTTTAACAGTACCTTCTGCCCTGGTTCCAGTTGTATGCGCACTAACTTCTCATCATGTCTTTTCTTGCCCTTTTCTTTGTACAATTTGGCATCTTCAAAAGGCTGATTGTGAAATTCCTCCAATTCGTTGAGCTGGTGGAACTTTTTCTCTTCTGTTGCTTGTAGAGCAAGAATTGGCTCTTTCAGTGCAAAAGATGCTTTATCTTTAGGCTCCACAGGCAATTGACATGTTTTAAGTTTGTCAGTAGAACTTTGTCTTTCATCAGAGTTCTGAATGGTACTGTGTATCACATCGAGTTTGAAACATTCCTCCTTCTTTTCATCATCTGGAAAATTCATGGCCTTGAAAACATTGAATGTTACTTCTTGGTCCTGTACCCTCATGGTTAGTTCTCCTTTTTGTACATCAATAATGGTTCGACCTGTAGCCAAGAATGGTCTCCCAAGGATGATTGGCACGTCTGCGTCTTCCTCCATATCAAGGACAATAAAATCTGCTGGGAAAATGAATTTGTCAACCTTGACCAGCACATCCTCAACTACGCCTTTTGGAAATACGAGCGTTCTATCAGCAAGTTGCAGTGAGACTGAAGTTGGCATTGTTTCTCCAATCTTAATTTCCTGAAAATAGAAAAAGGCATCAAGTTAACACTAGCACCTAAATCACATAAAGCCTTACCAAAGTTATGTTCTCCTATGACGCAAGGAACAGTGAAACTGCCAGGATCTTTCAACTTTGGGGAAGTTTCCTCTGAATGATAGCACTGCATTCTTCTGTTAATGCTACTGTCTCGTAATCCCCCAATCTCCGCTTTCGTGAAAGAATATCTTTCATGAATTTGGCATAGGTGGGCATTTGTTCCAACGCTTCTGCAAATGGAATGTTGATATGCAGCTTTTTGAATATTTCCAGGAACCTGGAAAATTGCTTGTCCAATTTGTTCTTCTGAAGACGTTGAGGAAAAGGTGGAGGTGGAGTGATCTGTTCTTTTTCCTTTGCTTCTTTTTCCTCCATTTGTTGCTTTGTTTCTTTTGGAACTTCCTCAGCAGTTGAATTGACTCCAACATCTTTGTTGATTTCAGTACCGCTTTTCAACATGATGGCATGACATTGCTCCTTCCCATGTTCCTTGGATTTGGCTCTGTGTTGCTAGGAAGGGTACCTGGCGGTCTGTAACTCTGAGCATTGGCCAGTTGTCCAATTTGATTCTCCAGTGCTTTGATAGAAGCTGATTGACTTTGAATTAATGTTGCTTGGGATTGAAACATAGCATCGTATTTTGCTTCTTGCTTTTTGAACATCTCTGCAAACCATTCTTTCATTTCTGGTTCTTTTTCATGCTCCTGGCCTTTGTTCTGTTGGTGGAATCCAGGTGGTGGATAGTTTTGCTGTTGGCCTGAATTGTTGCTCCATGATAAATTAGGATGATTCCTCCACCCTGGGTTGTAGGTGTTGGAATATGGATTGTTCCCCTGTCTGTTGAAATTGTTGACATAATTCACCGTTTCTTCATGTTGTTTAGGTTCTGGTGCTCCTCCATATGGTGAACTTGTGGATCCAGTGATGTTCACAACTTGCGTGCTAAGTGTTTCTAGACATTTGCATATCTGATCCAGCCTGGTATTCACTGCTGTGTTTGCTCCAACTTCATAAATTCCTGCAATTCTTTGGATCATGCTCCTTTCTGTTGGCCACAAGGAATTGTTGTTGGCCATTTCTTCCGATTAGGTCCCAGGCTTGATCTTCTCCTTTTGCCATCAAGGCTCCTCCAGCAGCAGCATCGATTGTGGTTCTCATTATTCCAGAAAGTCCATTATAGAATGTTTGAACTTGAAGCCATTTTGGAATCTCATGGTGAGGACATTTCCGGAGCAAATCTTTGTACCTTTCCCAAGCTTCGCAGAGGGATTCTGAATCTTGTTGTACAAAGGATGTGATGTCATTCCTCAGCTTTCCGGTTCTGGCTGGTGGAAAGTACTTTGCAAGAAATTTGGTGGCTAAAGTGTTCCAAGTTGTGATAGAACCTGGTGGTAGTGAATGTAGCCAAGCTTTAGCTCTGTCCTTCAAGGAGTATGGAAAAACTCGCAGTCTCATTGCTTCTTCCGCTTCTCGGTTGTAATTAAAAGTGCCGCAAACTTCCAGGAAGTTGCTGATGTGGGAATTCGGATCTTCAGTTGCATTCCCCCAAACTGAACTGAGTGCTGAATCATCTGAATGCATGTTTTGATGTCACATGCATTTGCTGGTAAGGGAGGAAGTACAATGCAGAAATGAGTCTGTCAATCACCGGAATGGTTCTGTCTCGAATGGGAATTGGTGGTGCAACGTTCAAAGGTTCAGGTTCCATGTTGACTAAAGCTTCTTGGCCTTCTCGCCTTTCCCTTCTCAACTGTCTGATGGTTCTTTCAATTTCTGGGTCAAGCGATCGGAGTTCAAAGCTTCTGGTTCGTCTCATGTAGTTTCTGAGAACCTGAAACACAAGAAAACAAAAACAATAAGTAAAAAGAAATTAGATACAAGTAACGTATCTAACCCCTAAATTAATAGTGAAAGATAAATAAGTCCCCGGCAACGGCGCCAAAAACTTGACCGGCGTAAACACACACGTATAACGCAAGCGCACGTATCGTTCAAGTAGTATAAAAATATCGATCCCACGAGGACTTAATTCCTACTGTTGTTATTAATTTTTGAATCAATTTATTACAAATATCTAATTAATGGATAATGAGATTTGATTGTTTGATTGGTGAATGATTTACTAAATAAATAAATAAATAAAAAGACAAAAGAAATACTAAAGAAAATTCAAAAGACCAAAGATCTAGGGTTGTGATTTCTTCCCATATCATTTTAAAGATGAAGTGTTATTATATAGATTGGTAAAATATTGATTTATTAACCTGGAACACTAAATTATGTGAAAGCATCTGTCGATGGTCAGACACAAATACCCAGTTTAACCCAATTGAACCATATTCTATGTCAACCACATTATCTGGATTCATTAAGATTGAGTTCCAATTATGGCTACCCCCGCCCGACAGGTATATTCCTATCCTGTAAGGAAATCTATTAAAGTTTTCTATCTATCCTCAAGGAAGATCGTGGGCTATTGAGTCTAAGGTCTTAAACTTAAAATCCCTATGTCTAGTTCATTTTAAGTTTACCTAATCAATTTTATTAATGGCCAGTTAATAAAAAGCATTAAGATTAAGACTCAATAAATAAATCTTTATATTACCCAAACTATAATCTAACCCTTATAAACCGGTGATATTGAAATTCATCACACCCCAGATAACTATTTAGTTACAACACAACAACTAGGACTAATAACTGAAAAATAAAAGACATAAAGTAAAAATACTGAAAAGTAAAAGACATAAAGTACAAAGTAAAATAAATGCTAAGGTAAAAGGAATTACTTTTACTACTACTAATTTAGAAATCTCCCATAAAATAATATATAAACTTGTGATAATATTACCAACCGACCAATCTGGCGGTATCCTGATTAAGTCAAATTAAGTCCAACCAGCCATATAGGCGGTAATATTTGTCCATAATCCAGCCATAAAGGCGGTACCAAAATAAATTTACCAACCGACCAATCTGGCGGTATCCTTGATTAGTCAGGTTTAAACCAGATTAATTGAATTGCCAACCGACCAATATAGCGGTATCCTTTATTAATCAGTATTTTAATAGTGAATATATTATTTTTAAGGGAGATTAATCTAAATAGTAACAGTAAAAGAATTACCTTTCACCCTAGCTTGGGAAATTACCTCCTCATTACTGAAAAGTAAAAACTGAAAAATTAAAGAAAGAAAAGTACTGTGCGTAAAAGTAAATCGCGGAAAAAAAAACTGAAAAGTAAAGAAAAAAAGTGCGAAACTGAAATTAATTACTGAAAACTAAAAATAAACAAACTAGATACAATCTTCTTATTTATTCATTAAGAATTTCAAAGAAGAAAGTATGAATTTTACAAATGAAATGGCTTGGTATTTATAGGCAAAATTTTGCCACCATCAAATCATCAATCAATTTCTCCACCAATTACATTATTAATTTCTCCACTAATTACTCCACCAAATCCATAATTGCTCCAATAATTTCTTATCTTGTTTGGTGTTGATTTGATAATTTTTATTAATTATTAATTAATTAATATTTTGCTTTGAAAATGATTGATAATGACTTTTAATAATTACACTCCACACACTTCTGGATGGTTCATCAATTTCGGTCATGAAATCTTCAGAATTCGAAAATATTTTCTCTTTCAAAGTTGTAGATCTTTGAGTCTTCTTTAATCTGGCACTTGAATCAGCTCAATCCGATATCTGAGTAAAAGTTATGCCCAAAATACGACAGATGTGCAAAACTGGAATTTCCAAAACTGCACTTCGTCAAAACGCCCTTTCAATTTCCAATCTCCAAAATTAATATATCAAGTCCAATAATTGCCCTTATTTGATCCACATTTCGTCCTAAATGATTTCATTGAGTCCCGATATTATTTTATCTGCAAAATAAACTAAAACATCAAAACATTCATCAAACCCGAGAAACTAAACAAAATATTAAGTAAAAGGGGCGGTAAATATTGATATATTTTCCGCTCATCACTCTCCACTGTTTTCACTTGGTCAAGAGAACCACAATGGTGGGCCTTCCAATATCATCATACTTGCTACGAAATAGTCCCAATATTTATGCATATCATTGTCCTCAAAGAATGCCTATAGTATTAAACCAAATAACCTTCTAAACAATCAATGCAACTCAAATCCAAGTCTTTGAATAAGTGGTATAAAGCTAGACTCAAAGTGTGTGTTTGCAAAAGTTCCTTCACAATTCATCCCCAGGTAAGCCACTCAATATTTCGTCAAAAAATTGGGATCGATGGGTCAAAAAAACCAACCTAGATGTCTCAATTATGCCTGTAGTTCTTTTCTGTGCTCAATGTGTGTATGGTTTTCTTTCTTTCTCTTTTTGTCTCTTTCTTTTTTTTTCTTTTTCATTTTGAACTTCTTTTTTTCTTTTCTTTTCTTTTCCTTCTTCTTTTTTTTTCTTTCTTTTTCTTTTCAACACACATACCCTTTAAGGTAGCATTTCTCCTCATGGTGGTCCTAATACTCGCTCATGGGTATTTTCAACGTTTATCGGTTATAGGTGGTTCAATTCTTTTCTTTAGAGACTTTTCTTCTTTTCATTTTCAACCATACCACACATCAGAACATAAGCAAATCAAGATAGACGTCTAAGCAAACGGTCCATTCACCGACCTACATTTCTTCAACAATCACCTGCCAACTACTCAGGTTTTTCACTGCTAAGACCTATAGTGAAGTGCTACGAGTCTAACATAGATCAATCTCTCAAAGTATCAGATAAAAGCACATCAGGAATTTATCGTTCCTAAGATTTCACCCTAAGCAAATGATTTCATCATTGGACTTATGCATAACTATTAAGGACTTAAAAAATATTCTTTTTATTTTTTTTCTTTTTTTCTTTTTTTTTTCTTTTTTTTTCTTTTTTTTGGGCCCACCATGGTCTTTTTATCCTTGCCGTAAAATTTTCTATTTCTGGGCTCTTTTTTTCCCGATGTCCATGTTTGCTAAACTCTTCTTTGACAAGTCTTCTTTTTCCTAACCCAACGGATATCTATGATGGCTTTTAAGACACAGAGGTTAACATGATGCATGTATGCATGAGATGCATGAGATGCGTGCGATGCATGGAATATATAAGTCGGCCCATTATCATTTTAAAGCATTCAATCATACTATTGCGCGGTGCAAACTTGTCCCAGTTGAAAAGGCCCAACAAGCTTACACTTTTGCGATAACATGGCTAAACAACTTCAAATGATAAAAGGCCTAAACACAAAATGGCTCATCGGCATTTTAGAAGCTTTTAGTCTCTATTAGTCATACAACTACAGTTCACACGCGGGTTTACAGGGGTATGGACAAAAGCTCTCGTCGACGAATGATTGCCCACAACTAGGTCTCCCCACTCAAGGGTTCGAGCGACCAAGTGAGCGCACCTTTTTTATACCTTAAGGTACGTGCCAACGAGTTATGGTGTGTGACTGACTGTCAAATGGATTTTCCGTTGTAGATTCCCCAGAGGGAGGGTGGAGCGAGGCTCTCTTAAGTATCCAAGCCCCTTAGGCTCTAATCGCTTGGTGTCAGGAATAAACAACGAGTCCTCCAAATTAGTCCATCACAATAGGCTACAAGTACATGATTACCTAGGTGCCTTCACAGCTTTTCCTTATAGAAAGGTAGTTAATGAAGGAAGACACCAAACCATTACATAGCCTTAAAAAATGCCTTTGATTAAACACGGTTAACTAAAGCACAAATCAAAATCATCACAAGACATTTATTTCAGGGCTAATTCTTTTATCCCCAATGGAGTCGCCAGACTATAGGACACAGAAATCGACGACGCTGTTCTAGGCTCGCGGCCTAGTTGGGAGTACGAAATAGCTCGCGGGGAACTAAACCGGAGAAATAACATGGAGTCGCCAACCGGTGTGAACCGGGACAAATATTTAAGGCCTCACTCACCCCTCGCAAGGGAAGACCTCAAACATGTTGGGTTCGGAATGGTCCCTTACTTATGCCACTTGTAATGATGTGATTTGTGCAATATCTTAACTGAATCTACGCAACATGCTCAAGAACAACCTATATCTAGTTCATGTTCATAAATATAAATCCTATGTCTAAGTTTGCATGCTTGGAAAGTAAGTCCTCACAACACACGGCAATCTCATGAACATATTTCAATTATATAATGCGAAAAGCAAACAACAACATAAACCTAATGCAAATTCCAAACGCAAAACAAATAACTACTCATGCTTAAAAATAAACAACTAAATCATGCTTAAAAAATAAATAACATACTAGACTAAATCATGCTCGCATACATGTTTGGATGAAACGAAATACGTGTGTCTCTTAAATAGTACGTGGCATTGTATCCCGAGTGCAAACCGCACTACCGTCCATTCGGATTCGGCTACGGAATTTACGTCTGGGTTTCCATCCGATATACCACAAAAGAGAACACGCATTCCGTTCACCCGGAATTCACATCATGCATCAACAAACGACTCTCATGCGATAATATATTAAAATAAATAAAAAACGAAGAATAATAAATAAAGAAGGTGCCCTCAAGTCTAACCTCTTTTTTCGTCTCTCGAAAGCGCGTTACACGGCCGTCGGAAGGGTAGATGCTCCGCAACTCCTCCAGTTCACTGGTTCAATGTTTTTCTTCGTTGTTTCACTATTTGGGCTGCTGTTTTTAATCCGTTTTGCTGTGTTTTTGGTCGCGGTATTGGCTCACTGTTTTACGGTGATGTGGGACTGTTTTGGGCAGTTTTTAGATGCAGTTTTGGGTTAATTCGGGGAATGTTTTGGGCAGTTTTTTAGTTGCAGTTTTGGGTTAATTCGGGGACTGTTTTGGGCAGTTTTTTTGTGAAGCAGTGGGCTGTTGCGTGTTTGTTTTGTGTGAAGGTTGGCTGGTTAAAGGGCTGTGTGTTTTTGTTGAATGGGCTGAGTTTTGAGTGCTGCTTGTGTGCGTTTTGTGTTTGTGAGTGGGATGTGTTCACGTGGCCTGTGTGCAAAGCCGTGAGTGTGTGCAAAATGTCAACGTGGCTTGTTGTGTGTGTGCAAGGCGTGTTTGAGTATATTTACCGTTGACTGTGATCGGTGTGAGTGTCTTATTTGATTGTTGTCGTGGGTTTGGCGAGAGAGATTGGGTTCTTTTAACGTGGCTGTTGAAGGGCTTAATGGCTTTAGGGTTAGTTGGTTAGTATGTTGAACGTGAGAAGGCTTCGTTGGAGCGTGATGAAGGTACGGCTGATTGAGTGGGGTGAGGTTAGGGGTGAGCACCGGTTCCGGTTCTACCCGGAACTGGTTGGAACCGGACCAGTTTTTCGGGTTTGGAACCGGAACCGGTTTTAATCGGGTAGGTTCCTGTTCCAAAAATGAAGGAACCGATTTTATCCGGGTATGTTCCGGTTCCAAAATGGTCGGAACCGGAACCGAACCATGGAACCGGTTTATATGAACATTTAGAGATTTATATGAATATTTAGAGATTTAAATTTTGGTGCTCTGAGATATTTCTTTTAATTCATCTCTTTGTTGCTAAATTTTTAGATTGTGTTTTCTGATATTGTAACAATTATGTTTGCTGGGAGGTTTGTTGGCATTACGTGTGCTCGCTCTCTACATTATCAGTTCTACTCTTGGTATGTAAGATGGACATAATACTTTTTTTTGTGATTGATTTGGTAGCATAATTGTGCTGCTTATAGTTTCAAAAGTTGTTTTCTTCACTTGATCCAACTTTAGCAGACCAAACTGTATTTTCAATTGGAATAGCAAAAGTATTCTCAAAGTTTGGACAAAAAGAAAATCCATTTTGTGATGCTGTGTGATATAAATTCTGGACTTCCATATTATATAGCATGAATTGTATTTTAGCATGTCTTAACTTTTTCCTTGAGCAGAAGGTGTATGCTTTGGTAGTGTTTGTCAATTTTAATGTCTTGTGATTAAGTGTTTATCATTCATTTTAATTAAAATATTTTTCATTTTCTTCGTTCTTGAGCTTCCGTATTCCGATTTGGTCCCCGTTTTTTCCTACGGACTCGTATCATAATGTAATTTTCATTAAAATATTTTAAAATATGGTAATTTGAAACCGGACCGGAACCAGATTGGAACCGAATAATAGGGTACCCTGTTTAATTGGGAAGGTTCCGGTTCCACTTCGTGCGGAACCAAATTTTTCCTGGTAGGTTCCGGTTTATGCGGAACCGGAACCGAAACCGATTTTGCTCACCCCTAGGTGAGGTATTGGGCTAGTGGCGTTTGAGAGAGACAGTAACGTGAGTGAGGTTGAGGGGGGCATGCGTGAGTGTTGAAGGGGAGACAGAGCCGAGTGTTTAGGGTTTATTTGATGTGTTTTTTTGTGAGAATCAGCCTGGGTTGTTTCATGTGAGAATATTGTGTATATGAGCTCTCTTATTTCTTGTGTGAATGAGCTAGGGTTGTTTCTTGTGAGAATATTGTGTATATGAGCTGTCTTATTTCTTGTGTGAATTATGTGTGAATGAGCTATGGATCTTTATGTGTTGTGAAGGGTTCTTTTTATAGGCAAAGGGATGGGGGCTTTCCTTATTTGAGAATGAGAAGGATTTGTGTAATTAAGGGGATATCTTTTAATTAGTATTTGATAGGAAAAATCTTTTAATTAGGGAAGTGATTTGATTTAATTTGATTTCTTCTCTTTTAGTTAGGGATATGATTTGATTTAATTAAGAATGTGAATTATTTAGATTTATTTAATTTAGGCATGTGATTTATTTAAATTAGGAAGGTGATTTAATTTGATTTATTTAATTTAGGCATCTGTTTTAATTAGGAAGGATATTATTTTAATTTGTGACATGTGTTTTAAATGTTTTAATTATTTGGATTGGGCTTGGTGTGTGGGCTTTGGTTTTGGGCTAAGGATGTGTTTTGAAACGAAGGTCCAACAAGCGAACCCGAAGCTAATCCAGCGAATTAAATCCAAGAATGTGTCAATTCTTGACTCTTCCCTTCCGACGTCTGTTTCCCACGGCTTCCACAATTAAAGAGGTAGTGTCTCCATACGAGACTCATCATCGGGACTTATATGCAGTATCTTGCTTGGAATATTTCCAGCTTACTGTTCTGTTATTCAAACTGTATAGTACCATTTTTATCGGTTAGGAAACTTACAGCAGTGATCTCAGTCACTTCAAGTTTTCTTCCTCCATAGAATTAAGATAGCATCCTTAGTTCTCTAAGATACTAAAGGATGTTCTTAACTTCAATCCAGTGACTATCACTTGGATTGGCCTGTTTGTGAATCCATATGCTCAAAGCGTATGAGACATCAGGTCACGTACATTTTTCAATGTACGATTTCTCGGAGAGTTTTAATGAAAGCCAAGCTTTCACCGATAGTTATTATGGGAATATCATTTCCAAGAAATGATATATATATTATCATTATTTATAGGACAACCACTGTCAGTGCGCTCCCATTAACCCTCTTATATACACAAGAATCATTTCGTTTTGAATTAAATCATAAACTATTATGATTACATCAAAACGATAATTCCAAGAATCTAATACTTGCTTCAATCCAAACATGGATCGAATAACCTGCAAACCTTGTTTGCTAGTTTTGGTACGACAAAACCGACAGGATGTTGTAAACATCCTCCGAAAGGTTTCCTTTTAAGGAAAGCGATTTTCCCGTTCAGCTGACATATTTCATAAATGAAACATGTAGTTTTAGCATGCATTATCCAAATGGATTTACCGTGGCAACAGGTAAAAGGTTGAATCGTAATCAACACAATGTTGATAACGATACTTTTCCGCTAAAAGCCTAGATTTATACGTTGGTATGTTGCCATCCATGTATGTCTTCCTTGAAGACTACTATAGTACCAATAGGCACAATGTCTTGCGGTACAACAATTAGTGTCCAAACATAGTTGATATACATGGAATCTATTTCGGACTCATGGCACTTTGCCATAATAGGGAGTCGATACCTTGTATCACTTCCTCATACGTAGTCAGATGGTGTTCCTCAATAAGATTGACATCTTTATGAGGTGAGATCAGAAACTCATACCCCAAGTTGTTTTCTGACTCTCTCCGACTTACGTGGTTCTTGTGTATTCGAAGATTATGGTATAGTTTCATCCTTAATGAACTATTTGTGTTCCATTAGGAATCGGTGCCTGGAATAGTATTACTCTGTTTTTCATCGAGTTTTACTATCCTCCCACTTACCACTGCATATCGGTATTCCTCTTAGGAAAACCGCATGGTGAATAACAATTAAATTGTTCTCTTGTGAGTTGTATAAGTACTATACTTTGGTATCCCTAGGATAACCTACAATTGGCACTTATCCAATTTGGGTTTTAGTTTGGTATCATCCAAACATATGCCTAGCATACCCAAATTATCATAAATGAGAAACCTGGTTTATTTCCTGTTCATATCTAATATGAAGTCTGTCAAACAGATTTTTATGGAACCTTATTCAAAATAAGTTCTGCACTGTTTATGTGTATCTGTTGAAGGAAGTGGTAGCTCATAGCGACTCATGATTAACCTTATCATGTCCAACAAAATTCGGTTACTCAGTTCGGACACACCATCAAAATGACGTGTTCCAGGAGGAGTCCTCATTGAAAGAATACTATACTCTTTCAAGTATATTAGAAACTTATTGCTTAAGTATTTTCATTACGGTCTTACCGTGACGGTATAATACTTTAGCCAATCTGTTTGTCTACTTCGTGTTGAAACTTTAAAAGTTTCCGATTTGTGTTCTAAAAGAAACACATAACCACAACACGATGCCACATCCGTAAAGGTCACGAAATATTCATATCCACCTCTAGCCTAGCTAGACATGGGCCCACTTGCTTCACTATGAATTAGGGCTAACAGATCGGTGGCATTTGCACTTTTACCAAGTAAAGGTGTTTTAGGCACTTTGCCCAAAAAACTATATTCGTAGACTTTATTTGAATGGAATCAAATTTGTCCGAGTATCCACTCTTCGAAAGTGTGGATATACGAGTCTTGTTTGATTGTGTCCCAGACAACAATGCCACAAATTAGTTTCTTCTGATCAAATCAGTTTGAGCTATTTGTTTGTCATGTCTTATGTTCGAGATTTATTTATATTCAAAATATAAATGTTGTTATTCACATCTAATGTGTTTATCTCAATATCATCTTTATATAATAAAACACTTTAGTGTTCTAGAATATAAAGGTATATCTGTAACGGATAAATACTGATATAGATATAATATTTCTAGTCAAACTAGTTACATTATAACAGTTTCCAAATTTAGGTACACACCCGAAGGGTAGTTCCTAAATTAGGTTTCTACGGTTAAAACAGCGACTTTCGTCCCATTTCCGATTCGCAGATAATCTCAATCTGAAGTCAGTATCCTGCTCATAGCAGATTCTGAATATCAGTATATATTTATGTACCATACTAAGTATTTAAAATCTAATTTCAATACTAGTAATGAACATAATTATGACAAACATATTTGAAGTCAGAGCCTTGCTCGTCTTCAGTTCCTTCATGTCTGCATTGTCCAAACGGCAGTCACGCTTCCGCGATCCCGTTTGCCACATTTAGGCAGACATTTTGGGATATGTCATTTATCTTCCCAGAAGATTATAATGATTTTGCCTTTGCCGAATTCCACATTCCAGAAGCCTTTGGCCAAGCCTCGGGTTTCTAGAATATCGAAGTAAGATGCGCCTTGCGCTACTTGCCTTATTGTAAACTTTGACTTGTCTCCTTGAGAATAGTCATTAACTCTCCAAGAGTTTATTATTGCAATATTTACTTCTAAAATCTAAGTATAGATTTATGAAGATCCTTCAATTTCATTATCATACTTTAAAGATCTAATCCTTAGTTCTGATTAAGAAATTAAGGAGTCTAATTAGCAAGCTTAATGGATTAAGCACTAAAGTTATCATTACATAAATCTTCCAAAGATCATGCTCTACTATTTGCTTAAGTATGGACTAAGGCCTAATATGTTATTTTATCAAATAAAGTAACTTATTAGTTTCTAGGACCATCCTGAAATTATTCCCAATTTGAAAATTAAACCATTTAAATACATTTTCCCTAGGATTATGTTTTAAATGCCAATCTTTCAATTTTATCTTGATTTTAATAGTCCAACTATTTAATCAATGATTTCAGGTACTTTTAAATATAATGATTATTATAGTCCAACTATATTAATCAACTATACTTTTAATTGTTTGAATACAGTCCAACTGTTTTAAAACAACGATTTAAATATTAGTCCAACTAACATTTAATTTATTTGACGAACGATATTTGAATGAGCGCGTATGGCAAGTAATTAAACGAATATTGCAAATTTCATTCTTGCCTCCCACTATTTTTCGGCGAGCCTCTAACCCTCTGTCGAGTACTCGGGAAACCGTGTTTCCTAGTGGGCTAGGATCCCGTTAAATGTCACACAATCTTGACTTTGGCCAACAAATTGTATGATAATTAACTAGGTAGATCTCTAAGATCAATTGGATCCAATCCAATTCCTAGATCCAGTAGGGGGACATCCAAGTCCGAAACATATATCTTATATATGCCAATATATCCAATATATTACCTAACCTTTTTCCTCTGAATCAACTAAGCCTTGGCTTTGGCACAACAAACTTAGTAATCAATGTCAATGGACAAGAAATGGTCTTGACTTTGGCCAACAAACCACAACTTGGACAAGACACCAATATGGAACAAAGCCTTCGTGATTCAAACACATCCTCGACGGACAAAGGCCTTGACTTTGGCCAACAAGCCAATGCCAGTCTTAGATCTTGAGTAAGAATCACTCAATGGAAGGAAAAACGCTTAATATTTTTGAGGGTTTTTCACGTGCAAATTGGCAACCAATTTATTATCTTTGTTAAGGTCTCATCATCATACACCCTTAAACATGCATTCTAAACACATAATAAAGCGCGTATAATTAAAATAATAATGATATGCAGATGGATACTTTACACATTGATCCTAGATCAAATCTCTCCATTTTCCTCTCTCCCGCTAGCACATGTATTTACTTCTACGCGTTACACTACACTTCTAAAGAAACCTCATTTACATTGAGGGGAATATGTGAGAAGAGAATACAAAGAGTAAGGAGGTAATAAGGCTGGACACTCAGGTCCAATTAATAAATTCCAAATTTATTACAACAATTTCTAAAATTGCCCCACCCATCTAATATCCATCCGATATACATTATTCATGCATCGCAACCATGTATTCACACAAGCATGTTATCAATCAATCTAATCAAATTAGTTAATCTGATAATTAGTGACCATCCAATGTTCAAACAACGATTTGATTTTGCTCGAGTCAAACTCGTTTTGCGAATAAGTACTCAAAGTATGAATACTCGAATTAAATTAAACTACATAATTAAATCCAATTCAATATGTATTTAATACTAATCCAATTATTTAATTCCAAACTAAATATCACACTTTATTTCACGAACCTTTACAACTTAAATTCCAAATTTAATCGTTACGGGTCTCAAAGCCCGATTAACGTCCAACGTTAATTTAATTAAAGTCCAATGGGCTTTTAATTAATTTCTTTAAGGCGTGCACTTTTGGTCAACTTGGGTCAAACCCAATAACCAAAGCCCAATCCGGGAATTACCCCGTAAGCCTAGAAATCAATTTAGGCCCATTAGGCCCAATTAAACTTTAAAGGTCCATTAGTCGCATTTGGGCTTTATGGAAGTGGTTTTGGGGCCAATTGGATCCAACCAATTTAGCCTAAACCTAACTTGTTACAACCAAGCCCAATAACAACTTTCAAGCCCAATTTCTTAAATTAGCCCAATTCAATTAAATTACAAAATCCAATTTCACAATTTAATTACATAAAGTGTATTACACAATTAATTACCCAAATAAATATTTCCAAAACACCAAATTAGCCTAATTAATCATGCTTATCAATATTAAATCATGTCCGACACAATTTAACAAAAATCAAACCCAATTACATGCTCTTTAAGTCTCAGCTTTAGGGTTTATTTGTCAAATTGCAAATCCAATCCAATTGAATCCAATTAAACATTAAATCAATATACCCAACATGATTCTAACTCATCCAATGAATCAAAAAATCAAAATTCCAAGACATTTTAAGGTTCTAAACTCTCGTCCAAGCAAAGTGATTTGGGGAAAATTGTTCCAAACAACATTTCATCAAATTGATCCAATCAATACTTAATTAAAACACATTTAAGCATACTCAATCATCCAATTTCATAAAATCATGCTCAAATACATTTTACCCAAATTTTAACCCTAAGTCATATTTCATGCTTTTACTCCGCTCTGATACCATTGTTGGAGTTTCTACGACCCCGAGGATCGATTAACAAGCAAGAAATAAATGCGAATACAATCGAGGAAGTTGCGGAATACTTACATCTATCGATTGAGCGACGCTGGAGACAACAAAATTTATTTTCTACCCTCTGTTCTTCACGGCAGTGAACTGCTGTTAGTCCTCCATTTTCGGCAATCTCCAATCTTCAAGCTCCAAGCTTTGGTTGATGGTGATTCCTTTCTCATGGGTGGACTTCCCTATCACCTTCGCATGACCCAAAAGTGTGCTAGCACTCAAGAAATTTGCTACAAATTTCCTACTTTGCTTCCCTATAACTCACAGCAGTGAGCTGTGTAAGAATAGAGAAAATGAAGCCCCTTGGGCATGAGAAGAGAGAGGAGAAGAAGTGAGAGAGTGTTAGGTTAATTGATTTCAAAAACCAATTAAAAACATATACCAAATGTTTGTGTAAAGCTTTCCAAAAGTCAACATAAAATTTGGCTCCAAGAATATAATAACATTATATGTCTTTCAAGCTTTCAAAAAGCTTTCCAACCACTCACATCAAGTCACATCACTCAATCAATCAAGTGACAAGTTGTCACATAACTCAAAGTGACTAATGATTTGACGCTTGATGCGACTAATGATTTGACGTTTGATTTGACTTGCGTGCCGCACTCGAATTCAAAATGCGAATGCGCTCGCAAACAATCCCGGGCACGGGTTCGCTAATTCCAAATTAATGAATTTTCCGATGTGACGTAATTAAACGATTATGCCTAGCGAAATCACTATTCACGTCGCTAACGAATTAATTCTAAATTAACTCGTTCGCCTGAATTAAAATCTAATTTTAATTCCGCGTCGAAATCCAATTTCGTTTAATATATCGAATATATTAATTTATCGATTAATTCCAAATTAATCGTTCTCTCTCTTTTATTGATATTTTATCCCAGATAAAATATCTCTGCAATTAATCCCAGATTAATTTTCTCTCTCATCTAATTAATCCCAGATTAATTAAAAGTGTCAGTCATACGTCATCGGTGAATCTTCGGGAAGCGACCCATGAGATCCTCGGATATGTTGGCAGTAAATTCGGTCGTCGGACTATTCGAACACGTGAGTACCTAGTACTACGTTTGTACCGATTTACAAGACAAGGTTGGCTTCTAGCAAAGCGCCATGCCTACCCAATTCTCCAGAAAAATTCTTATAGGAATATAAGGATCTATATCAGGCGTAGTATACATAGTATTGCGTATTTCGATCTAGTATCGGATGATCACATGCAAGTGTTGGACAAAATGACCCATAGCGTCACTATTTGTACAGATCACGGTGTGTTGTTGTACACAATTAACTATGTGACAAGGAAATTGCACTCTCATCATTTGTGATTAGATCACCATAAATGTATAAATGAAGAGAGGTCCATATGATTAGTTCCTGGATTGAGAATGATGGACAGTATCAATCCCCGAAGGATTAATCATTAAATATCCCTAGCCGGAGTATTATCGAGACATGACATCGATAATGCGGAATAGGCTAGTATTGCACTTGTGCGCGTTGTGAGGGCACAACGGCATAGTTCTCATATATATAAGTATTGGATACTTATGCGAGTGCGATAGGAGGTCGTGTTTCACTGATGGTACGGGAAACAGCTTCGCTCTGGATAGACCCCTCGGAATCCCATTGGTATTATGACTATGTGTCTATGGGAGGCCGAAATCAAGGTAGGTGTGTATAGTCTAACCTGAGACTTGCATCGCTAATACTTACGATAATCGATAGACTTTGGTCTTGGTGGTACAGGGCTTTAACCGGTTCTACGTACACCACTTCTGGGTTTATCAGAGAGTCGTAGTGTATGGGTGTGATGTCAAGACGGAAGTATCACTTCAGTTATAGTGGAGATGATGTCACGCAGGATACGGTATTAGTGCTCTTAAGTGTTGCGCAACCATCGGGATATTATGACTAGGTCATGCATATCCGATTATAGAGACTAGTTACCAGACATCTGACATGTGCTTCGGACGGGGCAGACACTTATCCAGCCCCAGCCCTAGCACGTGACTATCCGATACTGGGCAATATACACAATACTACGGTATACTACGCTTGATACAGATCTATATATTCCTGTAAGAATATTTCTGGAGAATTGGGTAGGCATGGCGCTTTGCTAGAAGCCAACCTTGTCTTGTAAATCGGTATAAACGTAGTACGAGGTACTTACATGTTCGGATAATCCGACGACCGTATTTACTGCCAACATATCCGGAGATCTCATGGGTCCGCTTCCTGAAGATTCACCGATGATGTATAACTCGCACTTAATTAATCTAGGATTAATTAGAAGAGAGAGAAAATTAATCTGGGATTAATTGCGGAGATATTTTATCTAGGATAAAATATTAATTAAAGAGAGAGAACGATAATTTAGAATTAATCGGATAAAATAATATATTCGATATATTATATGAAATTGGATTTCGGCGCGGAATTAAAATTAGATTTTAATTCGGGCGAACGAATTAATTTTGAATTAATTCGTTAGCGACATGAATAGTGATTCGCTAGGCGTAATCATTTAATTACGACGCGACGGAAAATCGTTAATTTGGAATTAGCGAACCCGAGCCCGAGAGTGATTGCGAGCGCATTCGTATTTCGAATTCGAGCGCGGCACGCAAGTCACATCAAGCATCAAATCGCTAGTCGCATCAATCGTCAAGTCACTTGTGACTTTTAGTGATGTGACATGACATGTTGTCACTTTATTAAAGTGGATGGATTTGATGTGAATAGTTGATTTGAGTTGATGAAAAGCTTTTAAAAGCTTGAAATGAAATATAACATTATTTTTTTCTTGCTTTTGACTTTTGTATTAAAAGTGATATATGTTTATTTATTATTTACTTGGTAAATATATAAAACAAAATAAAAAGCTTTTCTCTCTCCCTCATGCAAGAGATACGCATTCTCTCTTTTCCCTCTCTTTTCTTCTCCCTCTCCTTCACGGCTTCAAGCCGATTTTGCTTCAAAAGTTTCTGGTTGGACCGAAATTGAAAGGGAAGCAAGGAAGATGAAGAGTGCTAGCACACACCTTGGGTTATACATAGGTGATAGGGAAACGAATTTGTGAGCAAGGAATCACCTTGTGAAGCTTGGAGCTTGGAGCATCAATGGAGGACCACCCAAAGCCGAAAATGGAGCTGCAGTTCACTGCCATTGCCGAGCTTGGAGGGAGGCAGAAACATGAAGTGCGTTCGTGGTTCATCTTCGCCGCATGCAACCGATCCAGTGAGTCTTTTCCCGCACCTCATTTGGTTGTATTCAACTCATTTTTATGCATGATTCATGATCTTGGGACTTGATTGAAACTCAACAATGGTATCATTTGAGCTATTGGTTGCATAAAACGATTAGGGTTCTTGAGCAAAATTTGGGGCTTTTTGATTTAAGCATGATTTTTACAAATTGTTTTTGTTTAAGAATGCTTGTATATGAATAAATTAGAGTTATATGTAATCAATTTGATAAAAAATTAATTGGATTGATTTTCCCCAATTTGCTTAATGTTGGCCAAAACTTTAAATTGGGCAAAATCGATTTTGACTTGTTTTGGTTAAATTGATTGTTTAAGCATGCTTGGATGATGTTTAATTGAGATTGTGCATGATCATTTCAAGAATTTGGTTGGATCCAATTTTCCCCAAATTGAAGGTTGGACCGAAAATATGAACCCTAAATTGGCTTGCCATTATTTTGTTTTTTGATCATTGGTGACTTAAACAATTGGGTAATGTTGTTTTGAAGTTCAATTGAATTGAATTTTGATTTGAAACAATTTTCCCTTTATAAAGTGGGTTGGCCGAATTCAATTGGACATAAAATTCATTGTGATTTTTGTTGTTTTGATTCATTGGATGAGTTGAATTGATTTGGTAAATTATGATTGTGGATTCAATTGGATTGAAACCGAATCGAATTGAAAAACCCCTAATTGCCGAGACTTGAAAGCATGTAAATTGGGGTTGATTTTAATTGAATTGTGTTGGACACTATTTGGTTGTTAAAGTGCATGATTAATTAGGCTAATTGATGTTTTAGAAATGTTAATTGGGTTATTGATTGTGTATTACACTTAGGTTAATTAATTGTGAAATTTGGAATTTTATAAGTTAATTAATTTGGGCTTGATTTTGGAAATTGGCTTGTTAGGTTGTAATTGGGCTTTTGGGCTTTGTTGTAACAAAGTGGGTTTAGGCATAATTGGTTGGATCCAATTAGGCCCAAAACCGAATCCAAAAGGTCCAATTATGACTTAATGGACCTTAATTATTTAATTGGCCTAATGGGCCAAAATTAATTTAAAGGCTTATGGGGTAACTCCCGGATTGGATTTTGGTTATCGGTTTGACCCGAGTTGACCAAAAGTCCAAGCCTTAAGAAATTAATTAAAAGCCCATTGGACTTGAATTAAATAAACGTTGGACGTTAATCGGGCTTTGAGACCCGTTGCGATTAAATTTGGAATTTAAGTCGTAAAGGTTCGTTAATAAAAGTGTATATTTAATTTGGAATTAAATAGTGAATTAGAATTAAATGCGTATTAAATTGGATTTATTATGTAGTTTAATTTAATTCAAGAATTCGTACTTTGAGTACTTATTCGCAATACGATTTTGACTCGAACAAAATCAAATCTTTGTTTGAACATTGGATGATCACTAATTATCAAGATTAATTAATTGGATTGATTGATTGATAACATGCTTGTATGAATACATGGTTGTGATGTTTGAATATGTATATCGGATGGATATTAGCCGGGTGGGGCGATTTTTAGAAATTGTTTGTAATAAATTTGATTTATTAAATTGGACCTGCGTGTCTAGCCTTATCTCCTATTCTTTGTATTCTCTTCTCACCTATTCCCCTCCATGTAAATGAGGTTTCTTTAGAAGTGTAGTGTAACGGGTAGAAGTAAATACATGTGCTAGCTTTGGAGAGAGAAAATGAGAGATTTGATCTAGGATCAATGTAAAATATCCATCCGCATATCATTATTATTTTATCATATGCGCTTTATTATGTCTTTAGAATGCATGTTTAAGGGTGTATGATGATGAGACCTTAACAAAGATAATAAATTGGTAGCCAATTTGCACACGAAAAGCCCTCATCAAATATCATGCGTCTTTTCCTTCCATTGAGTGATTCTTGCTCAAGATCCTAGATTGGCATGGGTTGTTGGCCAAAGTCAAGCCCTTTGTCCGTCGAAGATGTGTTTGAATCACGAGGCTTTGTTCCATATTGGTGTCTTGTCCAAGTTGTGGTTTTTGGCCAAAGTCAAGACCACTTCTTGTCCAACGACATTGATTATGAAGCTTCCCATGTCAATGGGTCCGCGCTTGACTGGGATCACTAGGTTTGTTGTGCCAAAGCCAAGGCCTAGTTGATTCAGAGGAAAAAGGTTAGGGTATACATTCGATGTATAGGCATATATAAGATATATGTTTGGGACTTGGATGTCCACCTACTGGATCTAGGAGTTGGATGAGATCCAATTGATCTCAGAGATCTACCTAGTTAATTATCATACAATTTGTTGGCCAAAGTCAAGATTGTGTGATATTTAGGGATCCTAGCCCACTAGGAAACACGGTTTCCCGAGTACTCGACAGAGGGTTAGAGGCTCGACGAAAAATAGTGGGAGTAAGAATGAATTTGCAATACTCGTTCAATTACTCGCCATACGCGCTCGTTTAATTATTTCGTCATTAGATTAAATGTTAGTTAGACTAATATTTAAATTGTTGTTTTAATAAACAGTTGGACTGTATTATACTTGATTATATATATTGGATTTATATTAATCAATATATTTGAATTAATTAATTTCAGTTTTACAGTTGATTTTATAATTGGATTATAGTAATCAATGTAATTGAGGTTAATTAATTTGGATTATATTTGATTTATAGTTGGACTATTATAATCATTATAATATATATAGTACCACTAATCGTTGATTAAATAGTTGATCTATTGTAATCAAGATAAAATTGAAAAGTTGGATATTTAAAATATAATCTGGGATTAAATAATTTTAAATGATTTAATTTTCAATTGTGAATAAATAATAGGTTACTTTATTTGATAAAATAACTTATTATACCTTAAGCCCAAATTAAGCAAAGAAGTAGAGCTAAAATCTTTGGAAGATTTATGTGATGATGACTTTAATGCTTAATTTAATATACTTGTCATAAATCTAATTTAGATTTAAGAAGTATTAAAATTGCAATTTATAATTCTTGGAGAATTAATTGACTATTCTAGAGGAGATAAAGTCAAGTTTGCATGGCATGTAGCACGAGGTGCACATCGTTTCGATATTCTAAGAACCCAGGCTTGGCCTAAGGTTTCTGAAATATTGAAAAGGATAATTGACATATCCCAAAGTGACTACCATTTGGATATGGCAGACACGAAGGAATTAAAGAAAGGGGAGGCTCTAACTTTTAAAAATATTTGTCTTAGTTATGTCATAGTAGTTTGATTTAGTATTAGTATTGATAAAATTCTTTATTGAATAGATTTAAATACTTAGTGTGTACAAAAATAATGTATTGATTTCAGAATCCGCTATGAGCTGGATACTGACTTCAAGCCGAGATGTTCTCTGCAAATCGGAAACGGGACGAAATTCGCTGTTTCGACC